>JBBBDQ010001505.1:2075000-2275000 GCA_037127315.1 Ascarosepion bandense
GTGATGTTACCCCTGTTCATTCTCTTATGAGTTAAAAAGGCAAAACCTACTAGGCAGCAAGTGGTCTGAATTCAGATATTTTCTTCTCCAAGACTGGCGATTTTATATGGGGTACGTGCGATATACAGCTAGTTGCACCACACTCTTGGCCGTACCTAAAATATCCAACGGATTGCATTTAAATCTTTTCAGGTACCAATATAATATAAACATATCACATTTTCTATCTAAGATAATTCATTCATTATTATCAGTCATTTTTTCAGTTAGCACATTGTGCGCCGCTGTGATCAGGACTACCATTCATTCTGTTGCGATACATAGTCCCTTTTCTTATTAGTTTAAAAGGCAAAACCTACTAAGCAGCAGGTGGTTTGAATTCAGATTTTTCCTTCCCATAGATTGGCGATTTTATATGGAGGACGTACGCTACACAGAATACATGCCACCTCTTCCTCTCGGAAGTACTTAAAAGATCCATTCAACTGTAGGCCATTAAATCTGATTCTTTGGAAGTACCAATATAATATAAACATATCACATTTTCTCGCCAAGATAATTCATTCATCATTAATATATTTATCCATTTACAGCATTTTTCGCCGCTGTCGTTTTCACTCCCCTCCATCTCACGATTGTGGTTCATGGTGACATTGAAACTAGAATAGTACACTCTCTTGCTGGTTTCTTTTGCACCAGGAATGTTAAAGTAACCTCGACCCTTCTTTCCAGGAAATGGATTTCTTTTTCATGTTACTTTCTTCTAGACTTTTCCCAAAGATATAGAAACCACAAAGCAGCAAGTATTTTAAATTCAGAGTTTCCAGGGTCCTGGGCATGACGGTAAACTGCATCCAGCAACAAGGTCTCTGAATGGGAGGATGTTAGGAGCATGAAACCACCTCTTCACTGCTGTTTTCGCAGGTCCACCCTGACCCCCAGTTATAGCACCTGTTTGGGTCCCGGCTATGGGCAAATAGATAACCACCAAACTGCGGTTAAAACACTATGAAAATATAAAAGTACCCTTTTATGAAATATATACATAAACATAGACTTTTACAGAAAAATATACACTTTTGAAGAAAAAATAATACCAACAATACATTTTGGAAGAAAAAATTATTACCATAACAAATATTTGAAGAAAAAGTTTTTCTCCGCAAAGCATTTTTGAATACAAAACTAGAAGACATTTTCTTTTTTCTAAAATAAAAAAAGAATAAAAAAATTTTCATTAAAATCTGGCTAAATCCATCTTCTCACGATAACCGAACATTAAAAAATACCTTAAACTCAAACTTTTTGACATTAAATAACCCACAGAGGTGTTGATATGCCGTTAAACAAAAGTCAAACTCAAACTCAGAGTTCCGTCTCCTAAGCTGGTTTCTAGCCAAGGCTCTGGAACCCAGTCTGTCCTACCTATTTACCCATGAGAACGTTAAAATCGATGCAACCAAAAATTGTACAGAGCTCTCACAAAATTCTATATTGTTTCCATACTAAATATATAAGTTGTTTCTTTATGGTAAATATGAATAGTCAGCAAGCAGATCAATCTGCAAGCGAAAAAAGAAAAAGCCAACTGGTTGATTAGTTGGCTAGATGCCGTTCCATTGCTTTATAGCTTTTGTCAACAGAGTGGCCCCACTAAATATGCAATATGGCGTCGTGGGAAGTTATTGTTCTTCTGGGGTAAGGGTCAAATAATTTGACTGATATGATGAGTATTAGTAAGAATAGAGGTTTGTTTGCACACTGAGAATCAATTCTACGTGTTCTTAAACAAGAAAGAAAATGAGAACAAATGATTAAACCCATAGAAACTACATACAAGCATGCGCACTGAGAATTACATGCATAATTATTCAGAAATGTATACTAAAATCAAACAGGTACAAAATTTTAAATACCTGTGAAGCGTTATAACAGAAGACGGAAAGTGCGACACATAGATCCAAAAGCGAATTTGTATGGCGAAGGAAGCATTCCAGAAGTTGATTAAAGTATTAAGAAACAGAATAATTTCGCTAAAAACTAGGAAGAGAGTACTGAATTGCTACGTGCTGTCCGTCCTTCAATATGGTAGTGAATGCTGGAAAATATCATCAAAGATGAAAGAAAAACTTGAAGCAACGGAAATGTGGTTCTACAGAAGGATGCTGCGAATATCATGGATCGAGCATGTGAGCCATAATGAGGTCTTGAAAATGATGGAACTGTCCGTCCTTCAATATGGTAGTGAATGCTAGACAATACAATCGAAGATGAAGGAAAAACTTGAAACAACTGAAATGTGGTTCTACAGAAGGATGCTGCGAATATCATGAATCGAGCATGTGTGCAATGATTAGGTCTTGGAAATGATGGAACCAAAAAGAATATTTATACTGAGCATCAGGAAGAGACATCTGAAGTTCCTGGGACATGCGAATAGGAAGGAGGGTTTGTAGAATCTGATACTAACAGGCCAGATAGAGGGAAAAAGAGACAGGGGAAAAGCAACGGATAACATATTAGAATGACGCGCCCCAACTTGGATGATTACGAAGCTTAGTATAGGACAAGGCCAAATGGGGGCAGATACAAAAACAAAGAATGTTGTGATCTAGTTATCCAAGACAAAAGCTAGTGTAGGCTTTAAAAATTATAAAAATCTGACAAAAAAATCAAGAATATTTAAAAGATCAAATACTCCGTAGGAAACTTCGTAACCAAATTCATAAATAATTACGATGGACATACTACCACTTTCTTACCAAGACGATTGACCTTTCATTTCTCAGGCCAAAGCACCATATTAACCCATTTAAATCAGCACTAACCTAGATCTGAAAAATAATTGTCGAGAACAGAAACGTGATACGCAACTCGAACTGCAAAATAAAAGTCCTCATTACCTCTTACATCTAGCCTCCTACCTTCTCAGACTTGAAACTCCACTTTATTATGTGTGGGGTGCTATTGAGAGAGAGACCAACAAAACATCTAACAGCAAAGATGATCTGAAGGCAATGATTATGGCAGCATTCACCAACTTAAAACAGGAGACCGGTCATAAGAGTTGCTGGAGGTTCTGAAGTCGTTTTGAGGCTGTAGTTGTAGCCAATAGTGGTTATATTGAATACATTTACTATTTAGTATTTCAAGATATTTTTGTATACGTTTGGTAGATGTATCTTTAAAAATGAGATGTTAGTGTTATTTTAATTATTGCGTCATTCAGACGACAATTCTTTCATCGCAACTTGTATCTAACTTTTCTTCGTAAAGTGACTGACGGGAATGCAAAAATGCATCTTCAGTGACACACTGCACACTATTTTATATTCTTCAATTATATTTTGAACTAGTATTTTTTAATTTGTGCTTTCCAAGGTGACCATTACCTTTGAAACTTTTCCAGACTTCCAATTCCTTTAATGTTGCTTTAAATCAATTTTCTCTCCTGAAATGTCGAAGTTAAGGGTCAGACAAAAATTTTATTGTTCTGTCCGTTTTTTTGAATAGTCATTGAATGAAGTTGAAATATATACGAAATGCGTGTAGCAATTGTTTTCAAATTCGGACAGCCAGAAGTAGGAACATCAGAAGTTATAAAAAACACGTGCACCATGCCCGGTCATCAGTTATAAGCCGGACAGCTGTGAGAAGGATGGAAGTGTCTAGAGATCTCGTTCGTGGCTGTTTACGATTTCAAAGTGGGCTTATCAGCAGCTGCATCAAGTCGCCACATATGTCAAACGTTTGTGGATAGTGCTATGTATGAACATACTCCAAGGCGTTGGTTTCGACAATTCAATTCGGGAGATTTGTCTCTCCATGATGAGCCTCGCAGTGGACGACCACAGGTTTTGAATGACGGAGTCCTGAAGGCCACCATTGAAGAGAACAGTAGTCTAACGTGTAGTGAACTTGCAAGACAGTTGAAAGTTTTCGATGAAACAGACTTCACCTGCACCGTCTAGGTAAGACGTACAAACTGAGCAAGTGGGTTCCGCAAACGCTGTTGAAGGTCCACAAGGGACAATGAGTGGCAGCCTGCGTATCGCTGCTTTCTCGCCACCGTACCGGATCTTTATTCAATCGAGTGCTTACCAGTGATGAAAATGGGTTCTGTACAAAACTCCCAATCGTTCCAGACATTGGTTGTCTCCTCAGAATGCTGTCCCTCACACCGCAAGACTGCAGATGCACCCACGCAAGATTATGCTTGTGTCTGGTGGACAGGTCGTCAACTGGTTCATTATAAACTGTTACCAACGGGCCAAACGGTCACTGGAGACCTATATTCGCAGCAATTGAAACGTGTGCAACAGGCATTGCGTCAGAAGAAGACAGCACTGGTGAATTGCAAAGGTTACTTTTCCTCCATGATAATGCCAGGCCGCGAGTGGTCAGAGAGACCATACAGCAACATGGGCGGGAGACTTTGTGCCATCCACCTTATTCACCTGACCGTGCGCTATCCGATTACCACCTCTTCCACTCAAAGGATAATCATCTTCGTGGGAAATCCTTCACCAATGAAACAGACCTACGCAAAGCACTCACAGACTTCTTTGCGTCAAACCCTCCCTCCTAATTTTTACCGCAAGAGCATTGGACAGCTGGAGACACGTTGGCAGAAAGTGCTGGATGCCGATAGCGATTATTTCAAAGACTAAATATAAGTTACACATGCTGTGAAGCGTTTTCTTCTCTCTTTTTTTCCTTTAAAAAGGAACAGAACTTTTTTTCTTACCTTGTAGATATGACTAACCGTCGTAAATTTTCTTTTTTAAACGTAAAAATGACGGATTATCATGTTTCAAGGCTTTCACAGATTGTTTCATTAGGCCAAATTTTATATAAAGTGTTGGCAAGATTGTTTTCCTTGGGTTCTCGTAAAACGTTATGCGAATCAATGCATGACTCATTTCTTAGTTGCCATTTCTGCGTGTTTAGTGTTCACCTCAAGCTCGGCTGCTGTTCCATTGAAACAAAAACACATAAATTTCGGAAGTTTGTTTGCAATCCATTCTAAATAGCAGCTACTTTAGGATCTGTACAGCTCAACTACTTATGCTCACTGTATTTAATTTTATTTAAGATCCTGTGTATCACAGTAAATTACACCCGGCAGCAAGGTATCTGATTGGGAGGTTGTGAGGAGCATGGAACCACCACTTAATTGCTGTTGTTCCTAGGTTAAGACCCGGAGTGGTAGAACCTGTTAGGGTCTCAGCTATGGACAAATAGTTAACCCCCCCCAAATTGGGGTCAAAACACTAAGAAGTATAAAAATACACTTTTATATAAATATATATATAAAATACATAAATATTTTTCGGAACGAGAAATCGGGGAGCCGAGTTCGAATTCCAGTTGAATTCATTGCATTCACTTACGCGCAAATACCCTTGGGAAAGGTATTAATCCAATCCGTCTATTCCCTCCAGTTATGGGTTAAATAACAAGACATATTGGGTTCTATAGTCTTGGCTGGCAACCAGTCTACCGCAGAAAGCAATGGCAACCTACTGCGGTATAATCTTCTGCCAAGTCAGTCATGTCTCTTTCGAGACATGATCGCACAAGCGTGTATCATGTATGGCACTTATCTGACTGATATATAAACTAGACGTTTATAGAAAGATATATATTTTCGAAGGAAAAAATAAATTATTGCCACAATACATTTCTGAAGGAAAAAATTATTAGCAGCAATACATTTTTAATACAAAACTAGAAGACATGATCAGTTTTCTAAAATAAAAAAAAATTAATCAAAATCTGATTAAATCAACCTTCTCACTATAATCGAATATTTTTAGAATTAAATAACCCATAGAGGTTGATATGCCGTTAAACAAAACTCAAAACAAACAATTTTATTTCAAATAAAATCAACATTTTCGTGGGTTTCTTTTAAAATAACAAAATGAGCTAATAAAATCGATTGGCTGTATATTTTCAATAGGCAAAAACACGATTTTAATGCTGTAAAGAGAGGAATCAATGAAAAGCTTACATACTCATGCTGTAAATTTAGTTCTTCAAAAAAGTCCATGTATATCATTTACGTGAGTAAAGATATACATGAACTAAGTATGTGTGTTGTGGTGCAGTGAATATCGCCTGGGAACAAGAAATCGGAGTGCCGAGTTCGAAATTCAGTTTAATTTTTTGCATTCATTTACGCGCAAACCAGTTAGTTAAATGCCATACGTGATACACACCTGACTCTTTCGAAACATGACTGACTGGGCAAAAGATTATACTGCAGTAGGTTGCCATTGCTTTCTGCAGTAGACTGGTTGCCAGCCAATGCTATAGAACCCAATCTGTCCTATTATTTAACCCATAACTGGAGAGAAGAAACGGATTAATACCTTTACCAAGGGTATTTGCGCATAAGTGAATGCAAGGAATTCAACTGAAATTCGAACTCGGCTCCTCGTTTCGTCGTCCCGAGTCGATATCCATTGCACTACAACGCACATCCAGGATTAATTCTCCTCCAGCTATGGTTTAAATAACAAAGCAGCTTGGGTTCTATAGCCTTAGCTGGTATCTATTCTACCGCAGAAAGTAATGAAACCCTACTGCGGGAAACTCTTCTTCGAGATATGATCACCCAAGCGTATATATATCACATATGGCACTTAACTGACTGATATCTTTCTTCTTCTATGTTCCCTGTCCGTTCAGGACGTAGGCGATCATAGCTTTCCACGTTTTTCTATCCCTGGTGGCTCTGACCTAGCTTTCTTCTGTTACACCACACAACCCTCGTTCCGTCATCCACCTGATTAGGTCCTTCAAATATGTTATCCGTTGCTTTCCTCTGTCTCTTTTTCCCTCTATCTGGCCTGTTAGTATCAGGTTCTCCAAGCCCTCTTTCCTCATTGCATGTCCCAGGAACTTCAGCTATCTCTTCCTGATGTTCAGTATTAATTTTATTTTTGTTTCCTTCATTTCTAAGTACCTCATCATTGCTCACATGCTCGATCCATGATATTCGCAGCATCCTTCTGTAGAACCACATCTCAGTTGTTTCAAGTTTTTCCTTCATCTTTGATGATATTGTCCAGTATTCACTGCCATATTAAAGAACGGACAGCACGTAGCAATCCAGTACTCTCTTCCTTATTTCTAGCGAAATTGTCCTGTTTCTTATTTTTTAAAGTGTTCGCGCGAAACTTCGTAACTCAAATATCTTGCGTTACTACATTCCTCTTTTTTAGACACAAAGATAACATCTCTCTCTCTCTCTCTCTCTCTCTCTCTCTCTCTCTCTCTCCTATTTTGTCGAGCCTAATCTTTTACAAGAGCATTAAGAGCAAACTGTGGCAGAGATTTTTGCACATGTGATTCAATTTCTAGAGTATAGATATCGTCTTCTTGTTCAGGAAATTCCATTTCTGTTTTGTCTGCATTAGACAGGACAACGTCCGTTGATGGCTCGGGTAATGAATGTTCTTCTGATTAGGATACAAGGGGAATTGTAGATTTAAAGTCGGGATATACCACAGATGAAGTACTCTTCGTTGAGACCGTCTAACCACTTTCCCAGCAAATTGGTAGGTGGTTTATATACTAGCCTGGGAGAATCCACTCTGCTATCAAAGCAAGTCAATTCTGTACGTTCTGATTGGCTGCTGATTCCAGTGTGGATATTGTGCTCAATAAATATCCAGCACAACATCTACCCTATGATTACAAGAGAGGGATATGTATTGAGTTACAATGCTATTTATTTTTGTCTGCCAACTGGACGCTAGTTAGAAACATCCTTACGAAGGCGAATCTCACACTCTTAATTGTTTAATGGTTTCCAGACATTTACTGGCTACCAGGCGTCAGCTGCCAGCATATTCAATTGACAGATTCTGTCCAGCTGTAGTAAAACAAAGTAAGGTCTTTTTATTCTCTTTGATATCAGCGGAAGAATATCGAGCAGAGCTGATACGAGATGAACGGACTTCGGTTCACGTCTATCCGACAAAGAATACTCGGTATTAGCACCTCAACGTTACAACAAGCCTATGACCGGACAAGGATATTAGATTTTACAAAAGTATGATACAAATGCAATAACACCAGAGACGTCATCATCTATTTTGGCCCCCAATCATATAAAAAACTAGGATCTAAAACAAAAAAGCATTCTTTAAAGATACATTTTTTCTACAGAGGTAAGAGATTATTATGCCTGACTAAAAGGGAAAAATGCTATACATGCGAGAAGCAGGGCTAAACTTTGTAGAATTACAAAGAGATTTCGAAACAGTATCTTGTTCGGTATTACCGGATATACTTGGCTGTCTATCAACTAAAATAGTGATCACAATTAACGAATAGCCACTGAAAGCATTCATTTTCACAGAGCACATAAAATTTTCTTACTACTAGCATTTTGAAAAAGAATTAAAAGAAAGAACCTACTCGTGCCGTTTGAGGATGGCTAGTATTAGTTTACTGTTTCAGTCAGTCAGTTAAGTGCCATACGTGATACACGCTTGGGCGATCATGTCTCGAAAGAGACATGACTGACTTGGCAGAAGATTATCCCGCAGTAGGTTGCCATTGCTTTCTGCGGTAGACTGGTTGCTGACCAAGGCTATAGAACCTAATCTGTCCTGTTATTTGACTCATGGCTAGAGAAAAAAGAGATGTATTATATTATTAAGTAGTAATTAGTGGGGATCAGTTTATTATTTCATAACAATAAAAAACCAATCCCCCACTTCATGAACAGTAGAAGCCTTAATCATTATTTAAATTATTATATTCAGTCAGTCAGTTAAGTGCCATACGTGATACACGCTTGGGCATCATGTCTCGACAGAGACATGACTGACTGGGCAGAAGATTATCCCGCAGTAGGTTGCCATTGCTTTCTGCGGTAGACTAGTTGCCGACCAAGACTATAGAACCTAATCTGTCCTGTTATTTGACTCATGGCTAGAGAAAAAAGAGATGTATTATATTATTAAGTAGTAATTAGTGGGGATCAGTTTATTATTTCATAACAATAGAAAACCAATCCCCCACTTCATGAACAGTAGAAGCCTTAATCATTATTTAAATTATTATATTCAGTCAGTCAGAAGATTATCCCGCAGTAGGTTGCCATTGCTTTCTGCAGTAGACTGGTTGCCGACCAAGGCTATAGAACCCAATCTGTCCTATTATTTAACCCATAACTGGAGGGAAGAGACGGATTAATACCTTTCCCAAGGGTATTTGCGCGTAAGTGAATGCAGTGAATTCTGTTTAGTTAACCTAAAAATAAAGGGTACATTTGACCAAGGAGTAAAATCTCTACTAATGAAGGATTTGTGCTGCGACCTCATAAAAGAGCACCCATTCTTGCGTCACAATTCATTAGTAGAAAAACTCTTCGGGGGCTCTAAGCCACCTTTTAAACGCTACTAGTCATGAGAATGACATACCCAGCATTTTCAACAATCTAAACCCCGATTTTAAACCGGTAGCTACAAAATATTGGCGAAATACGGAGAAGAATAGATTATTTATCCAAACTCATTCGTATGTTGAAGGTAGATATAATCGAACCAAGTTATTCTCAATGAAGAGCTCAAGTTTTCGTTGTATTTTTTGTGAGCAGGAAAAATTGAATGATAATCGACTCTTCCCAAATGACAAACTAGTTTACTTTGCTGGATGCCTAACTTCTGTTAAGAACAGAACAGATGATAGAAAACATAACTAAAAACAGTCTATTTAGTATCTGGGTCTCAAAAAGACTATCAAGTATCTTTAAGATATAGCGATAAACTCTACCAATTTTGCATAATACCCTTTGGTATAAAAACGGGATAACTAGCTTTCAACAGGGAATAGACAACTCTTTCGAAAGAGAATCTGCAAGGCACCTATGCTTACATTTATGTAACCACTAGCTTTCATTACACCCGGCGTTGCTCGGGTGTAATGAAAGCTTTAAAACTAATCCATGGTCCTGCAGCTCAGACTCTTTGGATGTTGGCACGAAAGACTAAAAAGCAATAGTTGTTTCCAGTTAAAGCAAAAACGTAGACTGAAAGAAACATGAATGGATGTAAGTCAAATTTTGATTTCCTGGTATCGATATCAAAGAAGTTTTTTTCGTCGGAAACTGAATTTTGAAGGCTAAATAACTTCTCTGAGTAAATGGTATCATGGCTGAGACTAAGAATTACAATTATACCTACTTAGAGCCAAACCCGAAGCAAAAACTAATATAAAAGGGCTGAAAGAAATACAAACAAACAGGCAGATAAACAGACACACACACAAACATCTTGCCTTATATATATATATATATATATATATATATATATCATCGATTTTCTGCACTATTGTAAGATCTGCAACCTTGAAACCTATGAATATCGTTTCTTATGTCTTTGTCTATGAGTGTATCAAATTTGATTAAAATCGGACCACTCTTTCTATAACACGATTTTTTCGATTTTCGATATTTATCGGGGGTAGCTCGACACAAAACCTAGCTAAGAACACTCGCAAACGCTTATAGTACAGCTGTATACATTCTGAAGAAAATCGGTTCAGCCGTTTCGGAGTCTATAGGTAACGGACACACACACACACACACACACACATACACACAAACACACACACAAAGACCTAGTTCCATTTATAAATAAGTTTAGATTTGCGGGAAAAATTGAGCGAAAGATGACAAAAATCTCAAAAGATTACATTTTGGCTGTTAAAAACTACAAGCTGATGCTTAACCAAGTCAAATGTTATTTTAGGTGAGAAAATATAAAACTACCTGGATACATAGGGAGTAAATATAATGATAGCCCGATTCAGAAAGTTGGATTTATTACTCAACCTACAGATCCAAAAGATTTACCCTCTACGCCCTGCAATAGAAAGATGAAGAATGGACCCATTATTTGATCGAGCGACACTTTAAAAGAATTGAAGATAAAAAACCAGTCGCATTCATGTTTAAAAAAAACGACCTGTAAAATTAAAATGAGACGATAACGAGCTGGAGGCTGGATATCTCGTGCTCTTCGTCCGTCGTAACATACCGCCTGTTGTAGAAAACGCTACTGTTTTTGCTCTCCCTTGTGTATGTAGCTCGGCTGTTAACAAAGAAGAATTAAAGAGATTATATAGAAAGTTGTGTCACTCAGCTGGTATAGGCATGGTGCACATGACGAAAATCAGAAACGTTCCCTACACAGTAGATGTGAAAGAGATTACAATCTTATGTAAGACTTGCGTTAAAAATAAATCAAGGTTCTAATACCAGCAAGGTCATAAAAGTTACGCAACCTTATGAAAGAATAACCTTGGATTTTAAAGGTCCGCTTTTTGTCGAAATCGCAACAAATACATGTTGACAAGATCCTCATCATGATTCTGCCAATCCGCCATGGCTCCTGAGACAGCAAAGATTGTCTGATTTGTTCAAAGAATTATTTCCTCTGTAGGAATAAGATAGGGGAAAATGTGATATGATCCATTTCTCCTGTTAATAGATCTGTCCTGTTGGCTGACTTTTTCTGCCTTGAGGCGGCTAAAGCGGGTCCAAAGGTCTCGTTACAAAGTCTTAGATCTGGGAAGCACAAGCTGATTGGCTAATGAATTGTACTAGAGGTAGTCGACTTCTTGTTCCCTTGTTGGAACTAATTTACAATAATTGGATGAGGTTGTATTCTGTACCTCAACGCTTCATCAGGAGTGTGATCGAGTTACTACAAGAGTCAAGAACGATGTGGATGGGATAGGGAATTTCAGGACTTTGACAATTTTAAATAGTGAGTAGAATATGTTAACCAAGATCTTAGCCAACCGTTTGCAGGCTGTCCTGTCTAGTCTGATTGTCTTTGAGCAAACTTGTGATGTGAAGTGTAGGACTATTCAGTTGATAGGGTTGATTATCGCTTTCTCAAGACTGTCCTTTCGACCCTTCGTTTCAGGTCGTAATTTCACACTAGGATAAGACTTCTGAACGTATTCCCCGGTGCTCCGACGGAAGCAAATGGAGTATGATCAGAGCCTTTCGTGTTGTTCCACTCCATTAACTTTCCGTTCTTGCGTTGGGGCCTTTCCTTCGCAGATTAAAGGCGAATACGGTTTTACGTGGAATCTCCTTACCTGTTGCTACCACCTCAGCTAGTTACCCTTCCTATGATGATGACATTTCGGTTCTTGTGTCGAACAGAGTTGAAAATGACGAAGTCGGAAACGTGATAAGAGGTTACGAGACGGTGACAGAGTCATACAGGAGAGTTTATTTGAACTATTTTTACACTTTTCTCTGAGCATTTTAACTGATTATTTTGTTAAATCTGATTATAAGAAATAGCTTTCTTTTGCGAAATTTTGAGATAAATGGTTGTTGTGATCTTCGTCGCCAATTTGTTGTAGAGTTTTTGTGGCAAAACTTTGCTCTAAAGTTGTAGTGACCGGGTTGGTCGGAAGTAAGACACGGAACACAGGAGGTGAGTTCAAAACAGTGTATTAATATAACAAGAATAATATATACAAAGTAAGTGTTAATAATAAGTAAATAGAAATAAATAAGTCCGAACGGTTCAGTTACACTGCTTATTGCCTGACTAGTAAATGGCTTTAACTGCGTACTAGCTGTCCTTAATTGCCGTACTTAACAGTCGTTAACTGCAGGTAATTATATAGCAAGAGGAAGAGTTCATTCCTCGTAGGAGAGCATCATAACAATGGTAGTTAGCAACTTACAAATAACAGGGGTCATTTCGTAAAAGAATATATGTTATTTTCATAATCTGCACTCAAAACAACACTAGAAAACCAAATTCTCATCTGTGTAGTCGACAAAAAGTTAAATAAAAACAAAGTATTTTGACAATTATTCTTAATAAAACGTGTATTATAGAAGGGTTGATACACAATTATTATATATTATAATAATAGACACATACAGGCACGTGTGTGTGTATGTTTTGTTAAAGACAACTGACAAGGTACTGCGGTTAAGCGTTTTATTTTTTTATATTTTTACAATCGTTTCACTCCAAGAAAGACAGTACTGCCACTGGTGTGCAGGGGGCTACATAAGAAGAAAGTAAAAGGTTACATAAGAGAGCGAATGGAAAGAGGCACCGGATACAAAGAGTAAGAGAAGGATGAGAATTCCAGTGAAAAGAGAATTACATGAGACTAGAGTGAAAAGGGAGAACAACAAGATACAGCGAGTGTTGGGAGAGGATAAGACAAGAATGAGAGTCAAAGGGGATACGAGATACCAATGGAGATTGCATTTAAACTCTTGGAGATTGTAACCGTCAGGGATCAAATATACGGAAGGAAGTTCCACAGGCGGGAAGTGAGAGAAAAGAAGCTGATAATGTAGAAGTGGCAACTGCATTTGGTTGTTTTGTCTGTAAAAGAGTAGGACCTTGTTGCCAATCTGGTTGCTCTAGTAAATTTGTATAGAGGGGGAACTAAGGAGCTAAGCTCGTCAGACGACGTGAAAATATTTGTAGAATCGACAGAGGGAAGCCAACATCCCATCAATGAGAAAGTAACTGGAGTTGACCGACTATATTGCAGATTCTCCTCTGGCTTTTATCAAGAACCCCGAGATGAATAGCAGGGGTGTCCAGTCAGTTATGACAACAGTATTCAATGCACAAGCGGATGGTTGATTTGTATGTGTAAGATGGATTCAGGCGAGAAAAAACTTCCTAAACCGACACAGTAACCCTACTTTCCTAGAAGCATTTAATTTGTCTGTGATCTTGTGTTCGTATAAGTTTTTTTTGTAGACACAAAGTGTGTAAAAATGACTGAAGCTCTAAATTCGAGTTTATTTTCCTGATTTGTTCGCGTAAGTATTATTTATTCGAAACCTATTTTAGTCATCAATTAGCGTATATAGGCAATACAGATAAATTTGTTTAGCTCTGCAAACCTTTGTAGGGTTCAATATTTTTTATAATCATATCTCCCCAAGCAAGCCAATTTACTGCAACTGTTTTGCAGGGGGTTACATAGAAGGAAAGTTATGAGAAAGAGTGACAGGTTATAGAGGATGTCAGGAAGTGGGTAAGAGAAGATGAGAATACTGATGAGAGTGGTGTGCGCGGAGAAAGGGGCATGAGAGAGAGGATGCAGGTTAGGGATATAGGAGATGACTATTGACTTTACATTTAAATTCTTGGAGATTGTAGATGTCGGGGAAGCAAGTAAATGGAAGGGAATTCCACAGGCAGGAAGTGCGATAAAAGAGTAGAATTTGCGCTTACAATTTATTGGTTTCACAGTAAAAGGGTGGGGCCTAGTGGCTAATCTTGTGGCTCGAGTAAATTTATTTATAGGGACACCAGAGAGCAGAGTTCATCGGAGCAGAAGCCGTGAAAGTATTTGTAGAGAAGAATATAAATATAATCACTAAGCTCGTTCTACGTTAACACTAAAAGCCCGCAAGTGTTCGACACTTTAAGGATTGAACTCTACAACAGACATTTTTAGACTAGCAGGATAAATATTATTCTATTACGAAGTGTTTTAATACACAGAAAGCTACGTAAAGTCTACATAAATCCTCGTATTTAAAGCTGTCTTTATAGATCAAAGACATGAGGGTTCTTATGGGCTACAATCAGCATATTAACCACTGCTCTAAAGTAATACAGTATAGGCATTTACAAGACTAAAAAGTTTTAAGTTTAAACACCCTGTGTAGATCGAACTCTTAATGGTCTTTTAAATTCTCTTATTTTTCTTTCACGGCAAAATGTCCATACTTACATATCTACGTAATAAATCGTATTTTTCTAAATAAGTAATATCATCTATAGAACTTCTTACATTTAATTAATTGCATGTCTTTAAAAGCAAATTGTCCAAATTCAGGTAGTCAAATTACCAATTTGATCTAAAATTGCCTTTTTTTAAAAAAACCTTTCTACTTTTTTGAGCTGCACGACGTCTGAAATTGCCTTGTTCAATTCATCGACTGTACCCAAAAAGCAGACGACGAGACTTGGTTCTTTGTTGTGACGACAAGTGGCAGGGTAATCGAAAGGGTGGCAAAAATACGGATGCACTTTGCTAATTAAGTCTGAGTTCAGATAGTAAGAAAAAACTTATATAGACTTTTCGTGAAATTTAGGAAAATGGAAAAAATTGGTATACTAGGAATGAAACAAACAACAAACAAAAATGGGGGTTAGAACTAAAGAAAGAAAAAAAGAAAGAATAAACGAAAGAAAACATTTTAAAAAAGAATGAAAGAAGAAACGCCCAAAAGAAAGAATGAAGCGCAGAAGAAAAAATAAGACAATAATGAAGAAACAGCAAAAAGAAAAAAACGAATGAAATAAAGCGTAAAAAGAAAGAAAGGCAAAAGAAAAGAGAGAAAAAACACAAAAGAAAGACAATGAAAAGAGAGAAGAAATCACAAAAAGAAAGAGAAAAAAGAAAGTAATTGCAAAAAGAAAGAAAAATGTAATGAAAGAAAAACCAAACAAAGAAAGAAAAAAAGAAGAAAAGGCAGAAAAAAGAAAAAGAAAACCACAAAAAGAAATTAAAAGATTAGAAAGGAGTAAAACACAAACAGAACGAAAAACGAAAGCAAAGACACCGCAAAATTAAAGAAAGAAAAAAGAACCACAAAAAGAGAGAGAAAGAAAAGAAAAAAACCGAAAAAAGGAAGAAAAAAAAGGAAAAAAAAGAAGAAACAAAAAAGAAAGGTAGAAAAAATAAAAGAACAAAACACAAAGAGAAAAATAATAAAAAAATCTGTAAAACAACGAAAGAAACAAGAAATGAATGAAGAAAACGTAGAAAGAAAGAAAGCTAAAAAACAAAGAATGAACCAAAAATATAAAAAAGAGAAAAGAAAAAAAAGAAATTAAAAAAAGAAAGACAAGAAAGAAGAAACTGCAAGAAGAAAGAAAATAACAGATAAAAGAAAGTGATTGCAAAAAAGAAAGATGAAAACAATATGAAAAATTAAACGTAAAAATGATACGAAATGTTTGAAGGTATCGGGTGAACAAGAGTAAAAAAGGCAAATGCAAAAGCAGAAGTAAATTAAAGAAAAGAAAGAAATAATATTTTAAGATGTCAAGCAATAAGAGAAGAATAAAAAAGAAAGAATTGAAAAAACAAGATGAAGAAATGACAAAAAAAAAACTGTTAACGGAAAGGAATGACAAAAAAGATCCATGAACGGCAAGGAAGAAAGAACATTTAACGGTGAATGAAAGATAGTGAAATGAAATCGACTAAAACAAAAAGAAAAATTAAAATTTAGAACGAAAATGAAATCCTCGAAAGGATGAGCTGAATGAAAATTAAAAAGGAAAAGATTGAGAACGAAAAAATAAAACAAAATAAAGAAAGAACAGTAAAGAAATAAAGAAACAACAGATGAATCAAAAGAAGGAGAGAAAGAAACATGATGAAGAAAAGACAAGAAAAGAAACTAAGAACGAGAAAGAAAAAATGCGATGAAAACTGAAAGGACGAGAAAAAAGAAGGAAAAACAAGATGAAAAAAAAAGCCAAGACAGAAAAAACAAGAAAAAAGAAAGAAAAAACGAGATAAGAAATTACAATGAAGAAGAAAAAAACGCGATGAAAAATGACAAGAAAGAAAGAACGAGAAAATGAAAGAAGAAAACGACATGAAAAAAAGGAGAAGAAAGAAAAAACGAGAAAATAGAAAAAAGAAACAGGATGAATAAATGACAAGAAGAAAGAACAAGGAAAAAGAAATAAAAAGGAGATGAAAAAATAATAAGAAATCTAGAACGAGTAACAAAAGAAAGGAAAATGAGATGAAAGAATGTTTAAAAAGAAACATCGAGAAAGAAACAAAGAAACCAGATGTGACAGGAAAGAAAGTAAGAACGAAAATACGGAAAAAACAAGATGAAGAAATGACAAGAAAGAAACAACGAGAAAGAAACAAAGAAACCAGATGTGACAGGAAAGAAAGTAAGAACGAAAAGACGGAAAAAACAAGATGAAGAAATGACAAGAAAGAAACAACGAGAAAGAAACAAAGAAACCAGATGTGACAGGAAAGAAAGTAAGAACGAAAAGACGGAAAAAACAAGATGAAGAAATGACAAGAAAGAAACAACGAGAAAGAAACAAAGAAACCAGATGTGACAGGAAAGAAAGTAAGAACGAAAAGACGGAAAAAACAAGATGAAGAAATGACAAGAAAGAAACAACGAGAAAGAAACAAAGAAACCAGATGTGACAGGAAAGAAAGTAAGAACGAAAAGACGGAAAAAACAAGATGAAGAAATGACAAGAAAGAAACAACGAGAAAGAAACAAAGAAACCAGATGTGACGGAAAGAAAGTAAGAACTGAAAAGACAGGAAAAAACAAGAAATGAAAGAAATGACAAGAAAGAAACAACGAAAAGAAACAAAGAAACCAGGAAAAAATACGGAAAGAAAGTAAGAACAAAAGAACGGAAAAAACAAGATGAAGAAATGAAGAAAGAAACAACGAGAAAGAAACAAAGAAACCAGATGTGACAGGAAAGAAAGTAAGAACGAAAAGACGGAAAAAACAAGATGAAGAAATGACAAGAAAGAAACAACGAGAAAGAAACAAAGAAACCAGATGTGACAGGAAAGAAAGTAAGAACGAAAAGACGGAAAAAACAAGATGAAGAAATGACAAGAAAGAAACAACGAGAAAGAAACAAAGAAACCAGATGTGACAGGAAAGAAAGTAAGAACGAAAAGACGGAAAAAACAAGATGAAGAAATGACAAGAAAGAAACAACGAGAAAGAAACAAAGAAACCAGATGTGACAGGAAAGAAAGTAAGAACGAAAAGACGGAAAAAACAAGATGAAGAAATGACAAGAAAGAAACAACGAGAAAATAAAAAAAAACTAGATATAGTACTTTTCTTCCGTTTGTGTAACACTACGTAATAATAACAATTGTTATATTTTTTTAACTATGCAAAACATAAAAAATATAATTTTATATAAATAATAACAATAAAAAAAATATGTTACTTTTGACATATTGTCTTAAATTTAATTATTTGTTTCTAACTGCTGTTATAAAATAAAATTTTTAGAGTATAAAATATATTATTTTTAATTTACTTTTTTGCATTTCTATTATGAAATGCAAAAAAGGAGAAGGAATTGTAAATGCAAAGAATTATTGTAATGAAAATTTAAGTAATTGTTTGAGAAAAACAGATATGTAGATAAAAAATAGTAAAAACAAGGTACAAAAAATAAAGAACCCAGTTCCATGTTCGTCTGGCATAAATGGCTATCAATAAAGCTCAGGCCAGACATTCGATAGAGTTGGAATACATTTGCCAAAGCCAAACTTCACTGATGGATAACTCTACGTTGCCTTTTCAAAAGCAAGGGCGATGAATAGTGTGAGAGTTCAAGTCATTCCTCAAAATGAATCTAAATAGGGCTACGGAAAAGGATTCACCTTCACTAGAAATACGAAGTATAGAGAAGTACTGCAATGGTTCTATTTCATTTATTGTCTTTCAAACTAACTTAAAGTAAATGTTTATATATAGTAAACAGATTTGTGTTATTCAATATAAAGTAGAGTATGTTTTATTAACCATATTAGTACAAAGTAAACAATATTATTGACTTAATCAATATCTATTGTATTTTATTTGAAATCATGAAAATCATGAAAATAATATTACATGATCTGTGATTTTTTGACGGATTCAACTAGTGATCTAATAAAAGACGTAGGCGATCATGTCTCTCCACATCTCCCTATCCCTGGTGGCTCTTAGCGCTCTTTCTCCTGTTGCACCATGCAACCCTCGTTCCGTCATCCATCTGATCAGGTCCTTCAAATATTTTATCCGCTGCTTTCCCCTCTCTCTTTTTCCCTCTATCTGACCTGTTAGTATCAGGTTCTCCAAGCCCTCCTTCCTCATTGCATGCCCCAGGATCTTTAGTTGTTTCTTCCTGATGCTCAGTATTAATTTCTTTTTCGTTTCCATACTTTCCAAAACCTCGTCATTGCTTACATGCTCGGTGCATGATATCCGCAACATCCTTCTGTAGAACCACATTTCAGCTGCTTCAAGGTTTTCGTTCATTCCTCGAAGATATTGTCCAACATTCACAGCTATTTTGAAGAACCGACATCACATAGCAATTCCAATATTTTCCTCTTTGTTTCTAGCGACATTGTCCTGTTTCAAATAAGTTCGGCCAAGACGTCGATCTCAATTATACTACCCTTATTAAAAGAGAAAGTAAATATTTTAGATGGATAATTCTTGAGAGTGACTCTATTGAATCTTATGAAAATATATGTCTGCGTCCCAGAATTTTCAATATCTCATTTCCAAAAAGGAATATTCTTTTCCTAGGCTAGCATGAATGACATTAATTTGTTTTAATTAAAAAAATTGTTTAAATTCAATACTTACTACTGAAGAAGACCGAAGCGTACAACAGCCGAAACCTCGTAAAATGACAACAAATATGAGGAAATAGTCCGAATAATGTAAATAGTGTCAATACTTATTATTCAAATATATATACTGCATAAATTAATTTCGAAGTAAAATAATATAAATAATATTATATTATTAAAAATATCAATAACAACAATCTTTAGTCACTTCTGTTTTTTATTTAATTACATCATTTAGCATCCTTCATAATTTACTTTGACGTTCAGAAAACCAAATGATTACTTATGACCTTTCTAAAATTTAAACATTCATAGAAACTTAGGTCGCGAAATAACTTGTTTCCAAATGAAAAATATTAAAAAGTTCTACAATATAATTGTATTAAAACCTTTTTAATACATTTGTTTACTGGTCTAATTAAGTTATGACCAAAGACTAATTAACAGGCTCTTGTCTTCCAACTGAGCACTTTTATAATCAGTGTATTTTAACGATAAACGATATTGGATTTATCGGACCGCACGGAGAAACGACAACAATGCAAGAATTTAAAATATCATACTCACTGAAAAACATACCAGTTCCAAACAAACATGAATATATGCTTTGTTTATTACAAAAAATTGAACAGTTTCTTAAAAAAATCTGATGGAAAGCATTATTCTTCCTAAAAACACGCAGGAGTAAAACAGAAAAAAAGATAACGTGAACAATTTAAATTTTAAAACTAGGATTTTATTCCATCTGCAATCAAAGTTATGGTTTCCATATTAGAAAAATAAAATTTTAAAAAATCGAAAGCAACTTCTAAAATCTATTAAAAACTGAAGTAAATAAAATGAAAAAAAAAACACAAAATATCCTTATTAAAGAAGAAAAATCTAACAATATATATGTAATAAACAAAAAAAATACCAGATTAATGAAAAAATCACCAAATCTTACAACAAAAAGCTACGGATTTTTTTATTGCAATTATCAACAAGGAAGCTAAAATTATTACATAAACATAGATCGCAAAATAACTCATTTCCAAATGAAAAATATTTCAAATCTTCACAATATAACTGTATTAAAACCTTTTTAATACATCAGTGCACTGGTCTAATTTAGTTACGACCAAAGACTAATTAACAGACTCTTGTCTTCCAAATGAGCACTTATCATTAGTGTATTTTAACGATAAACGATATTGGATTTACCGGATCGCACGGAGAAAATCAACAATGCAAGAATTTAAAATATCAAACTCACTGAAAAACATACCAGTTCCAAACAAACATGAATATATGCTTTGTTTATTACAAAAAGTCGATCAGTTTCTTACCAGAATTAGATGGAAAGCATTATTCTTCCTAAAGAAAATACGCAGCGGGGGAAAAAAGACGTAAATAATTTCAATTTTAAAACCAGGAGTTATCCCTCCTGCAATCAAAGAATTAATTACATTTGTAAAAAGAGATGAATTTCCATATTAGACCAAATAAAGTTTTTAAAAAATCAACAACTTCCCTTAACTTTTAATGAATTAAAAAAATAAAAAAAGCAAAAATATTCTTTATTAAAGGAGACCAATCTAACAACATATAAGAAATAAACATGAAAAAAAAAGATTCATTAAAAAAAATCACCAAATTTTACAAAAAAGCTTACATTGAAAAAATCAACAAGGAATATAAAATTATTGCACAAAGGCTGGATTCAAGCAACAAGATACAAATTTTGACCGGTAGCAAGCTTTTTCTAACCATAAAAGACCACAAAGAACATTTTCCCAATAGCCTCTTGTACCGGCTCATAATCCCAACAAAAACTGAAGCGGATAAAATAAGTCATCAAATATTAAAAAACATTTGTGACTTACTGAGAATTGCTACTCAGGCCAACCAGCGGAAAAACACAGGTGATTGTATTTTCTGGTTTCAAAAAATTAAAAAAAAAAATACTTTCATAAAATGTGACATTAAAAACTTTTACACATCAATATCTGAAAAAGTTTTAATGGAAGCGTTACATTTTGCTAAATTTTACATAAATATACCATCCGAACATATAGATATAATTCTACATTGCTGAAAATCTATACTATTCCATAATGGTGAAGCATGGCTTAAACCGCATATTTGATATACCTCAAGGCTTGTTTGACGGAGCCGAAATTTCAGAATTGATGGGAATACACATACTAAGTAAAATTAATGAAATGACTCATATAGACAACCACGGATTATACAGAGATGACGGATTAATGATTGCAGCGGACAACAAAAGAGAGAATAATAAAATAAAGAAAAATACTTTACAAATTCTTTAAAGATGTCGATTTTGCAATAGTAGTTGAAACAAATAAGAAGGTAGTCCAGATGTAGAATTTAATTTACAAACTGGCAGTGTCTCTCCATATAGGAAAGCAAACGAAACTTTAAATTACGTAAACACAAGATCTAACCATCCCATAAGCGTAATCAAACACACTCATAAAAGAATAGAACACAGGCTGTCAAAATTTTCGTCAAGCAAAGCAATATTTGATGCAAAGAAAAAGATTATAAGGAAGCTTGTAAAAAATCTGGCAATAAAAACATTTTAGAATACAAACCCCAACCAAGTAGACAAGTAAAATGCAATGATAGAAACCGATATATTATCTGATTCAACCCACTGTTTAACTTAGAAGTAAAAACCTAAATAGGACAAATATTTTTTCAGCTAATCGATAAACACTTTCCAAAAAGATCAGAATGAAACAAACTTTTCAATAGGTATTCAATCAAACTGAGTTAAAGCTGTATCAGTAATTTAGGAAATTACATAAATAAACAAAAGCCAGAAGCCTAAATGACAACATACAAAACAACAACATTAACAAGAAATGTAATTGTAAGGACAAAAATAAATGACCACTTTGTAATACAAAAGGGATTGTTATCAAAGAAAAAGTACATGACTTAAATGGTCAAAGCAAAACATATTTGGGATCTACCTAAGACAGATATAAAGTTCGATGGAATAACCATAATCTACATTTAAACTGGAAAACCTTAAAAAATGTACAAACTAGCTAGCCGCTTATGGGAATCAAAATTAAAGTATAGAAAGGACCTCGATATAACTTGGAGCATAGCCAAACCTTACAACGATGGTAAAATATACAGAATATGCCAGGAGGATAAATTGGCTGTTATGTTGTTTCTACACAAAAATAAGTTACTAAATGAAAGATCAGAAATTATGTCTAAGTTTGACCATACCAATAAAAACTTACTAGAATCACACAATCATTTGTTCCAAAACCCTTAAGTAACTTCTTCTAACTTTTAAAAATTACGCGCTCATAAAAGATCCCAGTTATGTGATCGTTTAGAAAACCGTAAAATCAGTTACTGTAAATCGCCTGAAGACACCGAAAGGTAGAAACCTAGATCACGAAACAACTCCTTTTCAAATTAATATATATATTCGTGTGTTTTTGTGTATGTCTGTGAATTTATTTATTTTATCGATAGGTTTATTCGTTGTGTTTTACCTAAAGACGAAAAACATTTCGTATTGAGAGAATTTAGGGGGCGTCAATGAGTATTGCACTAACAATTTTATGGAGAGATAACAATGACTTTTAAAAGTACATGTCCTACTATTTAACCCATAACTGAGAGAGGGGATAAAAGATTTTATACCTTTCTAAAGGTTATTTGCGCTTAAGTGCAAATCACAAACTTGACAGAAATTCAAACTCGTTTCTCTTAATTTTCATTCTTTAAACAAACTGTACATCTTCAGTGTACCGAACGGAGAAATATCTCTTCTTGCCAATGAACTTCTCTAGACTCATGAGTTATCTGATACACATTTCATTCTGAACTCATTGATTGATTAGATTTTCTGATCACTGAATCTACGTCAATCGACATTTTTCACTATTAACCAATTCAACATTCAATAATCGATAACTTAATCATCGAAGAAAAATCGGTCAAAATGACATAGATTTCGACTTTTACTCATCATAAAATTTGAACGGCTGTCTTCCTAATTAGTTTCACCTAATCTCAACCGCTTCTAAATTCTTGACACACCTGACCAGGTAAGCGGTTAGTTGCATGTAATTATATCATTAAAAGTTAGTTCGGGATTCTTACATTTTAATAAGGGGAAAATCCTTTCTGTGCTCCGAGAAAACAGTTTTAGTCTTTTTTACCTACAACTTGCAGTCTAATTCCTTTTTTTTATCCACAGTTCTTAATATTCGTGAGGCACGGATAGTGTAGTGATTTTCATTGCAAGAAGGGAATTCGGCGTCTCGGGTTCAATTACTGTTCTGTTTTTCACTACATGTTAAGGTCCTTGGAAAGGGCATACATACATTATTCTTCAGGATATAGAACCCAATCTGCCCTATTATTTAACCCATAACTGGAAGGAGGAAACGGATTAATACCTTTCCCAAGTGTATTTGTGTGTAAGTCAATACAACGATTTCAACTCGGCTCGCCGATTTCTCGTTCCGAGCCGATATCCACAGCACCACAACGCACACCCTGTCTACAGGTGCATTGTCCTTATGGAACAAGACTCCTTTCGTAAGTTTTCTTGGGAATGTGCTTGTGATAGCCTTTCGTAACTATTTTAACAAATTGGCATAGTAGTCTCCATTGATGATGTGGCGCTTTTAAAGATAATAAACACAATGTCTTTTGCATTTCCGGGCTTACGGCCTATCACGTTGAATACACCGGTTCTCACTCGATCACCGAAGTTAAGTAACGTTGAGTCTGGCCAGTACTTAGATGGGTGACCTCTTGGGAATACCTGGTGCTGTAAGCGTTTAGTGACGGATGTGCGTTGTGGTGCAGTGGATATCGCCTCGGAAAGAGAAATCGGTGAGCCGAGTTCGAATTCCAGTTGAATACCCTGCATTCACTTAAGCACTGGTACCCTTGGGGAAAGGTATTAATCCGTCCCTTCCCTCCAGTTATGGGTTAAATAACAAGGGTTGGACTTGGGGACCCTGCCCTTAAAAACAAATCCCAATGAATCTTTATACTCGAAAAAGAAAAAAGGTATTACTAGACACAAAAACTTATATAAAAACAACAATAAATTGTTGAACTAAAAAGGTATTACCAGCAATAAATAAATAAAATTTAGTTGGCAATAAATGAGCCGCCGAGGTTGATATGCCATAAAAACAACCAACCAGCTTTTGCCTTTCCAACACTAACTTTACCACCTTCTCTGTGTTGTATACCCACTTTGACCATGACGAGGATTAAAGCATAAACTCAAAACTTATCTTCTCTCTTATAAAATCGACTGCTTTTTTCACGTTGATGAAATGACGATATTAACACGTATACATAAATAAAGATATACAATATATCCTTTATTCGCTTCTTGATGATGGCTGTGGAGTAGGAGGTTGGTCGGATGATTAGTACACACGTATTGCAAGCAGCAGCCCGACGGCTACCCGCCTTACTCTATTCTGATCTCAACTGCTGACTCACTACTACTGCCAATACCACTTTCCTCCGATCTATATATCGGCCGAATCTCGTTTTAACACATCATCTTTGAGGCACATTGTTTATAAAATATTTCGAGGTTTGTATTATCTGAACTTGGCTACTCTGTTCTATCAAAACAATTGTGCTAAAAATGCATTTCTCTCTCCATATTTTCTGACCTGGGGAAATTTGCTCGTCACCCGGCATCAGCATTCTTTAAATTTTCGAAACATTATTTATTTTCAAAACAATATTTATTTTCCTTTTTCAGTCAGCTTGCATTTGCTGGTTCATAAAAATACCCTTTTCCTTGAAATTACGCACAAGATCAGATAATATATAACACAGGCAGATGAAATGTTTGGGGCTCTTTTTGGAGCTGATGGGAAGGGGTGGTTTTACTGCACGGATTGTCTCTTTGTCTCTCTTGTTCAAAGTGGTGAATCCAACACTCATCCTTGGTTAGGAAACGGTCAAACCAGCTGGATCTGCCCGAAAAAATGCCACATTTTCCCGTGACGTGATCAGATTAATGGTTTTTTATCAGCTGTAAGAAAATGTGGTCCCACTGAACAGAAACCTTCGTCATACAAAGTTCATTGTGGAAAATATTCTCAACGGCATATGCTAATAACATTGACTCTTGGAATTATATTTAATCACCGGTTATCTATCAAGAACATGATCAATGATTTCCTCAGTGGTGTCAGTTGCGAGCCGTTCAGATCTTAGACCATCTTCAAGACTTTCCCTTTTTCTTCTTCTTTCTTTTATGTGCCATGTCCTTTAAGAACGTAGGCGATCATGACTTTCCACATCTCCCTGCCCCTGGTGGCTCTTAGCACGCTTTCTTCTGTTGCAGTACGCAACCCTAGTTCCGTCATCCACCTGATCAGGTTTTTTTTTTTAATCATATCACCCCGAGCAAGGCGGTAACGCCACTGATGTGAAGGGGGCTACTTAAGAGTAAAAAAGTTTGGAAAAGAGAAAGCCGAAAACCACAACCTAAACAGGGAACAAGGGATGAACCTCTACACCTGTTCAATAGACGTGAATGGAGTGTGAACCGGGCGATAGTTTAGTCTATCTACTCCAATTAAAAATCTTTCAAATCAAAAATTAAAATTTCAGGTCTTTCAAATATGTTATCCGCTGCTTTCCTCTGTCTCTTTTTCCCTCTATCTGGCCTGTTAGTAATAAGTTCTCCAAGCCCTCCTTCCTCATTGCATTCCAGAGGATCATTAGTTGTCTCTTACTGATGCTCAGTATTACTTTCCTTTTCGTCTCCATCCTTTCCAAAACCTCATCATTGCTAACATTCTCGATCCATTATATCTGCAGCATCCTTCACATTTCAGTTGCTTCAAGCTTTTCCTTCATCTTCGATGATATTGTCCTGCATTCACTGCCATATTGAAGAACCGACATCACATAGCAATCCAGTATTCCCATCTTTGTTTCTAGGGAAATTGTTCTGTTTCTTAATACTTTACTCAACTTCTGGATTGCTTGTTTGCCATGCCAATTCGCCTTTGGATCTCAGTGTTGCACTTTCCGTCTTCTGTCAGAACACTTCCTAGGTAATTAAATTTCTGTACCTGCTTGATTTTAGAGTCCCTCACCTGTAATTAGCATTTTGGGCTGCCCTTTTTGCTGATGACCATGCATTCGGTTTTCTTGCAGTTTATTTGTAATCCTTTCTTGTCACTCTCTTCAGCTACCTTCTGTAGGAGGTCTTGTAGTTTCCTTTCTGTGTCTGCTATCAGCACTGTATCATCTGCGTACCTTATATCGTTTAAATTGTGGCCTCCGATGACGAATCCTGGCATCTAAATTCAGCTGCCCTCTTTTGCAATCTTGATAAAACTGGAGCATCATCTCTTAATATATCGCACTGAATGTCATTGGGGTTAAACCTTTTTTCTGTAGATGCTTGATATTATTACGATGCCAGATTTTGTTGATTTTTCAAGAGTAGACGCTACTAGCCACATTTGAAGACTTCTTTGAACCTACAGTTCTCAGTTTAGTGGAAAGAAACAATGCAGTTATTAATAAGAATTCTTGAAATTAATGCATGCAAGATGTAACTGCTCTAACATCACTCTTTCATAGTCAGACTACGAACATTTCAGCCCAACATGGTATAAAGGTTCGCCCTTTCAATTTCAAATTGACGATCCCAAGTGACTATTTTATGGAAATGTAATTATTCGAGGATGTGCGTTGTGGTAGTGGATATCGGCTCGGAACGAGAAACCGAGCGAGCCGAGTTCGAATTCTAGTTGAATCCATTGTATTCACTTACGTGCAAATACCCTTGGGAAAGATATTAATCCGTCTCTTCCTTCCAGTTATGGGTTAAATAGCAGGACAGATTGGGTTGTATAGCCTTGGTCGGCAACCAGTCTACCGCAGAAAGCAATGGCAACCTACTGCGGGATAATCTTCAGCCCAGTCAGTCATGTCTCTTTCGAGACATGATCGCCCAAGCGTGTATTACGTATGACACTTAACTGACTGAATTATTCGAACCACTCAGTTTATAAAATTTAT
Organism: Ascarosepion bandense; assembly: GCA_037127315.1. Lineage (NCBI taxonomy): Eukaryota > Metazoa > Mollusca > Cephalopoda > Sepiida > Sepiidae > Ascarosepion > Ascarosepion bandense. The sequence continues at coordinate 2,102,484 of JBBBDQ010001505.1, forward strand.
TAAAAAAATTTTGTGTATACAATAGAATTACTTTTATTGACAATTCTTTAAAAAGACCACATCGTCATTTGCAATGACAAATTCCTGAAGCTATCATGAAAAGCTATCAATATCAAATACTCAGGAGAATGGAATTGTTTCATTAGAACAATTTCTCAGCACACAAGTCTTTCGTTTCTATTGGCTGCTATGACTTTTTAGACTAACACTTTTTTTTAACAGTCAGATATCAGTTTATCAGGAAAGTAATAATGCAGCTAATATTAAACAGAAATTCCAATTACAGGTTAGATGTACTAAAATCAAGCATGTATAAAATATTAAGTACTTGAGTCGTGTTCTAATGGAAAACGGAAAGTGCGACAGTGAGACCCGAAGGTGAATTGGCATGGCCAAGGAGGTATTCCAGGAAAATTTTGATAGAAACAAAGAAGAGAGTTCTGCATTGCTATGTGATGCCTGTCCTTCAATATGGCAGTAAATGCTTTACAATATCATCAAAGATGAAGGAAAAATTTGAAGCAGCTGAAATGTGGTACTACAGAAGGATGCTGCGGATATCATGCAGCGAGCATGTTAGCAATGACGAAGTTTTGGAAAGGATGGAAACGAAAAAGAAATTAATACTGAGCATCAGGAAGAAACAACTGAAGATCCTGGGGCATGCAATGAGGAAGGAGGGCTTGGAGAACCTGATACTAACAGGTCAGATAGAGGGAAAAAAGAGAGGGGAAAGCAGCGGATGACATATTTGAAGGACCTGATCAGGTGGATGACGGAAGGAAATCAGTCGACCAGTAAATACAGAAGTGTTTTTGAGCGCTATTAATTTTCTCGTTGTGATAGCAATCTTGGGAAAACATATGAATCTATATTCTCTCCTATAGGTTAAATAGTAGGACTTTAATCTAGTAGAAAACGTTGTAACTGTCAAAAAATATTCCCTCGCGTAAAAGAATTATTTCTACAATCCAAAATATGTTTCCTGTTTAAAGGGTTGACAAGCCATAAAAATTAATCAATCAACAAATAGAGGAACAATTTAGCATTTGAAGTTCTTTGGACAACTCTCTCTCTCTCTCTCTCTCTCTCTCTCTCTCTCTCTCTCTCTCACACACACACACACACACACACACACACACACACACACACACAAAACCACGTGTATATTGATAGATAAATAGATAGATAAACAGATATGAGCAAACTGAGATAGATAGATAGATAGATAGATAGATAGATAGATAGATAGATAGATAGATATGCGCACTGAGGTCAATACCGAGATACGATAGTCTTACTTAACAGTTTTCTATTCGTAAGCATTGTCTAACTATGAAATCAATATTAGCTACTTGTTATTTATGAACAGTAGCGCTATGTTTATAAATCTTCTGATTCTTGCTTGTATTCTCCCGTAACAATATGGATGAAGTTATATTTAAATATTCCCTAAAACATCACTATTCCAAATATTAATATTTGATCAGAATCTTTATGAAAGTAAAATATTTTTTAAGAAGGGGTGTGATCCAAGGCAGTAATGTTTATAAATGAATATAAATATATAAAAAAGAACTTAAAAAATTAAATTTTTTTTTAACTTTCACTTTCACTTTCACTTTTTATATCCATCTCAAGTTTCAGTTTTAGCAGCGATATAACAAACATGATAAAAATATAAAATTTGGAAAATTAAATAATCATTTCGAGAGAAGCGTGAAGATATTAAATTTATCAAAATCTCCGACAAAGTCTTTCTGAAAGGAGATGAATCAGCAAATCTGTCTAAATTAAACCCTAGGTGGTATTTGCTTACATTTCTGAAATTAAGTTATATTTACAGTATCTAAACTTATTTATAAATGGAACTTTGTCTCTGTGTGTGTGTGTCTGTGTGTGTGTGTCCGTTACCTATAGACTCCAAAACGGCTGAACTGATTTCCTTGAAAATTTACACAGTTGTACTATAAGCGTCAGCGAGTGTTCTTAGCTAGGTTTTGTGTCAAGGTACCCCCGATAAATATCAAAAATCGATAATCGAAAAAATCTGGTATTAGGTGTGGTCCGATTTTAATCAAATTTGATACACTCATCAACGAAGACATAAGAAACGGTATTCAGAAGTTTCAAGGTTGCAGTTCTTACAATAGTGCAGATAATCGATAATATATATATAAAAAGCAAGATGTTTGTGTGTGTGTCTGTTTATCTGCCTGTATGACTATATTTTTTCAGCACTTTTATTTTAGTTTTTGCTTCGGATTTGGCTATATAGGTATAATTGTAGTTCTTAGTCTCAGCCATGATACCATTACTCAGAGGACTTATTTAGCCTTCAATATTCAGTTTACGACCAAAAATCTTATTTGATATCGATACGAGGAAATCAAAATTTGACTTACATCCATTCATTTTTCTTTCAGTCTACGGTTTCGCTTTAACTGGAAACAACTATTGCTTTTTTAGTCTGTGTTCCAGGATCATGGATTAGTTTTAAAGCTTTCATTACATCCGAGCAACACCGGGCTCTACTGCTAGTTTACATTATTCTGACTGTTGTCCTCATCTTTGCTGCCATTTGTACGACGTTTCGGCCATTGCATAGTGATTGTAATAAAGGGTTCGGTTCAAAATTCGTAGCACTTAAAGAAGGCAGGAGCGTACAACGGCCAAAACATCGTACAAATGGCAACAAAAACGAGGACAATAGCCAGTTGGTATGTTAAAAAGTGATGAATAAATATAAAAACTTTACAATGTATACAATTACAAAATATAATTATATTAGTGAAAATGATGCGAACCCCAAAGACATTTCTACAAAATTAAAGATTGATAATCCAAAAATAGGTTTAGTAGATTAAGCTACCACAAAGGTGATACTGAAAGCAAACCGAAATGCCTTTTATTGATACCATAAATAAATATCTTTGTGGAAGGTCAGTAAAATGATAGTCCAGAAATGTGCAACAGGATGAGGACGGGGAACAAATTACAAAATACCAGCGATTTTAGAGATATTGATTTACTGAGACAAGTTTTAGATAGACTACACTATCGCCCGGTTCACACTCCACCCACGACGACTGAACAGGTGAAGAGGCTCATCCTTTGTTCCCTGTTTAGGATGTGGTTTCCGGCTTTCTCTTTTCCAATCTTTTTATTCTTTTCTTTTTTTTTTCAATTGGAGTAGATAGACTAAACTATCGCCCGGTTCACACACCACCCACGTCTATCGAACAGGTAAAGAGGCTCATCCCTTGTTCCCTGTTTAGGATGTGGTTTCCGGCTTTCTTTTTTCCAATCTTTTCACTCTTACGTAGCTCCCTGTGCATCAGTGGCGTTATCGCCTTGATCGGGGTGATATGATTTAAAAATAAAAAACTAGGGGTAGAAAAATGTATTCATACGTTTCCCATATGGGTTTTCGCGTAATTGAATATAACGAACCTGAGTGGAATTAAAACTTGGCCCTCCTTTTATTCCCAAGCGGTCATCCATCTCGGTACTGACCATGTTCGATAATCCAAGAAGTGTGCAACAAACTGAATATCGCCATCAAGGTAAACAAATTCAGAAGAAAAGGTGTGTTTATATTGATCGATTTATTAATTAGTTTTTACGGCGGATATCTTTTGCAGTCTATTTAAAACCCATAAATGCTTTTAGATTGTAAGAATTTTTAGGGATAATATGTTTGAAGTTCTACAAATTAATCTAGACCTGGAGATATCAGTGAATTTATAATTCTTCCATTCTATTTGTCTATATTTCTGAGATGAAGTAGTATTTACATTATTCGGACGTAAGGGATGAGAATGATATACCCTAGTGGTTGTAATAAAGGGTTCGGTTCGAAATTCGTAGCACCTGAAGAAGTCCGGAGCGTACAACGGCCGAAACGTCGTACAAATGGCAACGAAGAGGAGGGCAATCGCCCGAATAATGTAAATACTTTAATTAATCAATATATTGCAAGCGGTAGAGGTAGATTCATACTTTTTCCAAAAGTATTTGTGCGTAAGTGAATGCAACGAACCCGCCTGGAAATGGAACATAGCTTTACTGGTATCCTCAAGCTTCATTCAACTAGGTTCGATTCATTGATCAGTTTTCATGTCTGATACTCTTTGCAGGCTATTTAAAACCCAGGAATGTCTTTACCTTTTAAACATTTTTTAGGAATAATAATGATTTACGTTTTAGGAATTGAGATTGCTGCCATATCTGATCCGGTGCTTCTGCTATCCACTTAGGTATCATCGACCGAATCCAACGGAGAATCTGTAATGTGATCGATCCCGACTTGGCAGCTAGGATACAGTCGCTTTCTCACCGACACAGTGTGGCTTCCCTGTGTCTCTTCTAGAAATACTTTCACTGCTTCTGTTCCGATAAACTTAGCTCACTGGTACCCCCTGTATACGAATTTCCTCTAGCCACAAGATTAGCAACTAGATCCCACCCTTTTACTGTGAAGCCAATAAATTGTAAACGCAAATTCTACTCCGGCAGGTTCTTTTCTCGAACTTCCCGCTTGTGGAATTCTTTTCCACATACTTGCTTTCCTGACAGTTACAATCTCCAAGAATTTAAATGTAAAGTCAATAGTCATCTCCTGTCAAACTAACTTACATCCTCTCTCTCTCTCTCTCTCTCTCTCTCTCTCTTACGCTTTTCTACATTCACCCCACTCTCATAAGTAATCTCTTCCCTCTCCTACTCTCTTGCTGACATCCCTGCAACCTCTCACTCTTCATAACATTCCTCCTATGTAACCCTCTGCACAAAAGTGACAGTAAAATAATTTGCTTGGGGCGACACGATTTTAAAAAATCCATAGCTAGGGGTACACGGGGATTCATACTTCGCCCCAAGATATTTATGGGTAAATGAATGTAAGAAATCCTACTGGAATTCAAATTCGGCTCTCTTTGTATCCCTAAGCGGTCATCCATCTGTGTACTGACCAGGTTCGATAGACCAACAAATGTCGAAATAACTGAATGTAACCAACAAGGTGAACAAATCACTAAGGACCGCCGACATGTGTATATTGATTGAGGTATTGATTAGTTTTTTTAATGTCTTATACCTTTTGCAATTTATTTTAAATATTTTTAGGTTGTAAGATTTTTTTGCAGATAATAATTATTTACTGAGACACATTCTACTAATTAACCCATAGCTGGGGGATACGAAGTGAATTCATCCCTTACCCAATGATATTTACGCTTAAGTGAATATAATGAACATTAGTGGAATTAGAACTCCGATTTCCAATTCCGGAACGTTTTTCATTAAATCACCCGACCATTGAATCTTATAGCATCTGATATTCCAAAGCAGTCACCCATCTAGATCTGACTAGGTTCAACATTGCTTAACTTCAGTGATCATGCGAAAACCTGAGTTTGAACGTGATATGTTCGTGACTGGCACGTGTATAGAATGTTTCAGTGCATTACAGAACCGTAAGAGCAATACATTCTTGAACTCTGATATCAAACTATTTTACCCTACAAGATCGGGTGAAGCACTGCATAAGGCCATCAATTTCTTCCTTAATCATATCGTTATATCTGATCTACAAGTGCCCATTATCATACATTGCCGTAAATTGGTATTATTTTAGTAACAACATTGGAATGAAAGAAATGCTTGATAGATACTTTGATATTCCTATGGGTTCGCATGATAGAGCGTGGACTTGTAAGCTCGTGTGACTATTTATATTGTACAAATAAAAGAATAATAATTTATAAAAAAAGATAATGAACTACATGGAAATGACGGCCGTATATTTATTCAAGACAGTACTGATAAAAGAGGATGTGCGTTGTGGTCCAGTGGATATCGGCTCGGAACGAGAAATCGGGGAGCCGAGTTCGAATTCCAGTTTTAATTCATTGCATTCACTTACGCGCAAATACCCTTGGGAAAGGTATTAATCCGTCTCTTCCCTCCAGTTATGGGTTAAATAACAGGACAGATTGGGTTCTATAGCCTTGGCCGGCAACCGGTCTACCGCAGAAAGCAATGGCAACCTACTGCGGGATAATCTTCTGCCCGGTCAGTCATGTCTCGAGAGAGACATGATCGCTCAAGCGTGTATCACGTATGGCACTTAACTGACTGACTGATAAAAATTGATTCTGTTATGAAAAAATTTGTGAATAGTTTAAAGATTTAGGATTAAATATAACGGTGTACACAGTTTTGAAAACCATCAAATATTTAGAAGTTAAGTTGAATCTTAACAATAGTTGTTTTTTTTTAAATAACACAAATTGTGAAATAAATACGTAAACATTAAGTTAAATCACTCGAAACACATTATTGATAAAATATCAATGGATAAATGTTATCCTGCAATTCATCTTCCGAATATATTTTCTAAGGTATAGAAAATTATTATCAATTAACATTGCAGAGGCGAAAGGTATCTATCTCTAATGTCAAAATGTAATAAGCCAGAGGACATATGTGTAACATCGTAGGTAAAGATATAGTGTAGCTGTGGCAATCATTTAGATATGGTCTTTAACACTATTTGACCATGGGATGATGACAGGGAATCTGAAGTGGCAACTACAGCCAAGGTAAATAAGGAATATTTGATATATGAACAGATATTGTTGATATGTGTAAAATTTTAGCAAGTCAGACAAAAAAAGGGCTGCCAGCAACTGACATAGAATAGTTAGTTAAGTGCCATACGTGACACACGCTTGGGCTATCATGTCTCGAAAGAGACATAACTGACTGGGCAGAGGATTTTGCCGCAGGAGGTTGCCACTATTTTCTGAGGTAGACCGGTTGCTAACTAAGGCTACAAAACCCAATCTGTTCTACTAATTTAACCCATAACTGGAGGGAGAAGCGACGGATTAATAGCTTTCCCAACAGTAATTGCGCGTAAGTGAATGCAACGAATTCAGCTAAATTTTGAACCCGGCTAAATAGTTACCCTAACAAAATATTCACTTGAGTTTATAGAAAACCGGAAGATTGACTAAAAAAAAAAAATTGGCATTTTTTCTATTCTCAAAACCTAAACAGTTGTTGGATAGAAGTTCGAAATTAGTATCCGGGGTGGTAAGAATTATCTATTGGCAAAAAAGGTATTTGGAGACGGTTCAAATCTATATTCAAATCTTTATTCAAATCAAATATACACTACTGGGCAAAATCTTAAGGCCAATGAAAATTTTTTAAATCGATATTTTTGCGTCGTTAAACTCAACCACATTTGAATGAAGATTCAAAATATGAAAATAAGAAAAATGAAAATCAAAAACTATTTTAGTATTTAATAGGGAACATTTTGGTACTGGGAAATTGTATCTATATACACCTCCTAACGCCTCCTAACACACTAACCCACATCCATTTTCTCTCAAACACTCTTCCCATCTACCCAAACCTCATCCTCGGTGTCCTTACCCGTCTATCACCCTCCTTCTGACATTTCCTATAACTAACTACGCTTTCTCAACACTTTCCCCCTGCACAATCCCCTGCACAATAGTGGCAGTGAAATGCCTTGCTTAGGGTGAAATGATTAAAAGAAAATATATATATATATATATATATATATATATATATATATATATCTTTCAACTCAGTTAATGTGTCTGTTCTTAATTATTCCACACCCTGTCGTCCATTGCGTTTTACTGGTTTTCCTGTCTTTCTTGGAGTGATACCGAATAATATTTTTTTTCAAAGTAAGATTTTTTAAAAAATGATTAAGGTTTGTGCAAATTATAAAGCAATATATATATATATATATATATATATATATATATAATAAACAGACTATCAACTCCAATAGTAGTATCCATAAAAAATATTAATGTTTAAATAAAAAAAAGTATTAAAATATGAATGCTAATGCCAGTTTCGTAAATTTCCGTATAACTTCGTAATATTGTCTTCGTTTGTGTTTGTTTATATTTGATACAATTTGAGCATATATTAATCGTTCGGTAAGAAATCAGGGAAACCTCTATTTAAAAGGTAATTGAATCTTGAATTCGATTATATCTTTCGAAGTCTAGTAATAAGACACGTCGTATCCAAGAGCGGCATCTCCAGCTTGTCGGAAGTATGCATGTTCGATTCCTGTAAAACGACAAATGCTTTACAAATAAGGTTTCTAAAAAAACGATAAAGACTAGTGGAAATTATAATGTACTGTTATATATATATATATATATATATATATATATTGATTATTTAATTAAATGCATTTTTGTTTGGGAATAACATAATAGTCCCAAACAAAAATGCATTACAGAATGAAAGAACAGAAAATGAATGAAAGAACAAATATTAATTGCTGAATGAAAAAGCAGAAATTATCACTAAGTTTAACCATACCATAAAATACCTATTATTCATACAACCACGAAGAAAAACATTATAATTTCTTCTACTTTTAAAATTGCGCGTTTAAAAATTCCCCGTTACGTGAGCGTTCAAAGAAATCCCCGTTACGTAGCGTTCTTAAAAAAAACCCTGTAAAATCAGTTATTGCAAATCGCCTAAAAATACCACATGGCAGAAACCTTTGTCGCATAATAACTCGTTTAAAAAGAACAATATATATACATATACAGACTATTCACTCAAATCAGATTTTAAAAAATAATAATGTTTAGGCAAATAGAAATTAAAAAATATATATTAAATTACGTCCTTTTAAAAAAAAAAGTTAACTATACAATTAGTCCCGGAATATACAAACAATTTACAATAATAAAAATATAACCTAAACTAATGACTTCTAATTTGAAAGTTGAAATTTTAGTTACTAAATATTTATTCATTATAAATCTTAATTTTGTTTAAGCGCTATACGGTATTAAGTAGTTTTACTGAAATTATTATATATTAGCTTTGCCACTGCTGGAATTAAAATCTTTGAAGATCAAAATTTGGTGGAAAGCCTAGAGTCGAAAGAGAGTTCCACGGGTAAGTAGTGCGAGAAAAGAAACTGTTAACAAATAACTTACAGTTACATGTAGTCAATTCTACTGTAAATTATATATTAATCAAATTTACTCCACGGAGGGCGTTAAAGCTTCTAGGATACAAGGGGTTACTGGGTGTGATATAATTAGAAAGGACCAAGAACAATAGAAGTGTAATCAAGGCGACTGTAGATAACGATTGGCATTGCATTTAAATTTTCGAAGATCAAAGTTGGTTAAGAATCGCGGAGTCGGAAGCGAGTTCCACAGGTGAGAGGTAATTGAAACGAAATTGCGAGTAAATAATTTACGGTTATAGCTAGTTAATTCGATTGTAAATTGATGAGACCTTATTGCCAATCGAGTACTGCGCTTAAATTTACAAAATTTAGGTGTCATAGTGAAGAGCTATTTTGAACAATTACAATTAAAAGTACTTATAAAAAAAAAACTTCCGGGTAGTAACTTTACGGCAGTAAGAAAGTGAGTGAAATCGAGACGACAGACAAGGACCAATAATAAAGCAGACTCTTCCCTAGATTTTGTGAAGAATCTCTAAATATATAGCAGAAGCACTGGGCCATATGCGTCATAAATATTCTAAGCAAGGACTTATAAACATGTAAGATAAATTTTTGAAAGAATTTTTTTTAGTAGGATACAATGAATCAGCTTCTTAGCAACTGACCTAGCAATGGATTCAATAGGGTCTTTCCTCTTCATGTTAATCTAGAATGTTACCCTGAAATGGCACAACGAGTTAATCTCCTGGCAGTTAGCATCAGCCATGCTGATGGAAAATTGAAAGATGTCTCTTAGATAATAAAGAAAGAAAATTGAGCCCTCAATTTATGAACATTAGAATCGAATATAAATATTAGTTCAAAGATAACATAAAAATTGTAGCATATTTCCTCAACAGATTTCGGAGTATTTTATATACGTATCTGTAAATATATATTTTCTAGTTATTACATGAATATGTAGTGATTTAATAGGAGGATCATTTTATTACTTAATTACAATAGAAAGTTGAGCACCCATTTTTTTGCGCAGAAGAATCTTAACAGTCAGCGTGACCGAGCGTACTCATCTTGTTCAAATATTTGATAACGCCAGTTTGTGCGCCTTCTCCCAGAAACTGTAACTATGGCCCGCTCAGCATAGTTACAATGTAAACCACATGTGAATTTTGAACAAAAAACAAATAAGCTTGAACAGGCGCAGCTGTCAAGATACGGGTATAATTGGAAATGTGTAAGCGGCCGTTATCATATATATTGTTGCAGAGTAATTTTCGCACTGAAGGTTATAATCGGGCTATATCGGTTGCTAATCGACTTAACACACCCAAAAATGTTAGAAACTTGGTAATCTTCCACTGTAAGCTGACTCCTTAGTATTCGGCTAACTGCCCACTAATATCAACTGCCTAGTAGTTCTACTGAATTGCAATAGAACTTTAAAGAAGTCTCTAGAACTTCTAAGAACTTCTAAGAACTTCCCAAGAACTTCTCGAGTTAACTTCCTGTTAACTCTTATTAATATAAACAGGAGAGTCCATTATCTGCGGAATAGGTGTGTTTCACCGTAACATATATCTATAAATCTGTGCGTGTTTGTTTTTTGTAAAAACTGTTGAATATATTTATAAAATTCTTTAAACAAATATCTTCTGATCGTATCAGTTGATGGAAACTTTTAATCCCACGAATCCATTTGCTTTAAATCGCGGCCAAATAAAATATGCCATATTTCTTCTTTTTTTTTTATCTGGCATCGTTTGCAATAATTTCCGTTTATTTCCTTGTCACTAAGTGAAGCAATGGCTAAAATTTTAAACGATCATAGAAAAACATTACTGCCTACATTCAGAATGGATAATGCTAATTTCCTAGAGAGCAATGCACTGCGCCTCCTTGGCTCAACTTTCTCAAATGACCTCAAATGAAATGACAACATTGAATCCATAGCTGCATCTACTGCTAGGAAGATTAGTTCACTCTGTCCACCCAGGAAGTTTTCCTCATCAGAATCCATTCTGAAAATTTATATAGCAACCATTCGTCCGTGCATTTAATAATGTCATCATATCTGGTAAAGTTTTCCTCCTATTCATCATGAGGTTCTCAACAAAATTCAAAATTAGGATCTGCAATATAATCGGTACTGACTTGGCAGCCCGCCTTCAGTCACTTTCTCACCGACATGATGTGGGTTTTCATAACAAATGCTTTGAAGAGCATTTTTATCCTTGGTATATCGACCACATGTATTCACTCGCGTTACTAAATCGGCATTAAGGTCTCACCATTTTACCGACGAACTAGTTAAATGTCCTCATTTTCGATGATATTGTCCAGCATTCACAGCCGTATTGAAGAACTGACATCACGTAGCAGTCTAGAACTCTTTTCTTCGTTTCTCTGAAAGCGGCCGAAATATGGTTCTACAGAAGGATGCTATGGATATCGTGGACTGAGCATACAAGCAACGACGAGGTGTTAGAAAGAATGGCAACAAAAAGGAAATTGATGCTGAGCATCAGGAAGAGACAACTGAAGTTCCTGGGACATGCAATGAGGAAGGAGAGCCCGGAGAACCTGATATTGACTGGACAGATAGAAGGAAGGAGAGACAGCGGATAACATATTTGCAGGGACTGATCAGGTGGATGACGGAACGGGGGTTGCCAGGAGCAACAGGAGCAAACATACTAAGAGTCACAAGGGATATGGAGACGTGGAGAGCCATGATCGCCTACGTCCTGAAGGGACAGGGCACATAGAATAAGAAGAAGTTAAATGTAGCTGTCTTTTCTACATTAATAGTTCCTTTTCTCGCACTTTTCGTTTGTGGGACTCACTTCCATTTGCTTGCTTCCTTGATAGCTACAATCTCCAAACGTATAAATGCAACGTTAATTGCCATCTTTTATCAACTTCATGCACATCCATCTCTTATCTTTTCTTCGACATCTCCTGTACTTTTTTTATTCTCTCACTGTAGTATCCTGCACACCAGTGGTATTTCTGCCTTGCTTGGGGTGAAATGATTATATAAAATAATCTTCACTTTGCCTCTCCACTCCAAAACGATATTTTCATTATTGGCAAAAAACTTTTCTCTGCTCCACTTGTAGACACTTGTGGACACAGCCGACTAATATTATCTTCTTTTAAGTGAAATGTTCCTTTTGAGTTTATTTAATCATGGGGCTCCACAGCTTCCATGTCCCTTGTAGCTTTTAATAAATTTTGTCTTTTTTGTTATTTCTTCCAAACCGTTTACTCAAGTTCATGAAGTATGTTTCGCGCTGCATTCATCAGTCCCTCTTTCCCACAATCTGTCCTGCGAGTATCGGGTTTTCCAAACCTTCCTTCCTCATTACGTGCCTCAGAAATTTCATTTGCCTCTTCTTGATGTTAAGAATAAGTTTACTTTTTGTTTCTATTCCCCTCAAAACCTCGTCGTTGCCCAAATGTTGGTGTTTCAAAATTATATGACCATAAATCCATTATACCACCTGCACATCTAAGCTTATAGCACCTGGTATTCATAAGTGGTTACCCACTCTCGATGTTGCTTAACTTTGATTATTGTACGAGAACCGGTGTTACAACGTGATGTAAGCCACTCGCACACCTAAGCTTACAGCATTTAGTATTTGAAAGCAGTCCCCCGCCTAAGGTATTAACCAGGATAAATATTGCTTAAGTTCGGTGATCGTACAAGAACCTGGGTTTCAATGTGATATGACCCTAAGCTCGTCATTCTACCCGTATAATCAAGCTTACAGCATCTGGTATCCCCAGTCAGTCACCCGCCTAGGTACTAATCCGGTTCGAAATTTCTTAATTTCGATGATCGTACGAGAACCTGGTTTTCAACGTGATATGTCCATAAGCCTGGCACATAAAAGAAAACGACGATAAATAAAAGTATAATGAAAAAGACATAAATTGACTGATGATCGGGGTTCTTAACGTAATGCATACCAGTTCAATTGTAGCTATTTTCCTAACTATGAATTCACTTTCCATCGATTCTTATTCGAGAATGAGAGACATTTAATACACCATCGGCACCTACTTTCAATCGATAGTTAGGCAGCCAGTTGCGCACATAAGTATTTTTTTCTTTTTTTATTTAATCTTTACTCACATATTCAGTCTGGCATATTTTCATAAAGCCACGTCTCTCTTGCTTCAGGTCTCAACTTCATCTGTAAATCTTTACTACTACAAATACTACTACTAATACTGACAATAATAATAATAATAATAATAATAATAATAATAATAATAATAATAATAATAATTATTATTATTATTATTATTATTATTATTATTTCATTTTCATCATAATCTATTTCTGTTATGGTCACACTACCTACCAAGTCTCCGGGAAGACCTAAGACAGGTCGTGGTGTAGTTATGGCTATATTTCATATATATCTCCCCTAACATTCCTAGCGTTACATAGACAAAGTTCTCCTTAGAATGTGGGCTGTACTTAACAAGACAATTTTTTTTATATCTCTTAAACTGGGGTTTCCAGGGATTCTTTCAATGTGTTGTTTTGTTCCATTTTTTATCATTCCAAGTGCACCTACTATCACTGGTACAATTCTTGTTTTCAATTTCCACATTTTTTCCAGGTCTTTATATTTTGACAGTTTTTCGAATTCTTTGTTTGCTATGGTACAATCCGCTGGACAAGCCCTATCAATTAATAAGCAGGTTTTTTGTTTTTTGTTTTTAACAATAATATCCGGCCCATTTGCTTTAATTTTTCTGTCTGTGTAGATAGTGTAATCCCATAGAGTGGTGACATCTTCTATTTCTGTAACCGATGCTGGGTGATCTTCATACCAGTGTTTGTTTACATATTGTCCATAGTGTTTGCACATTGTCCAGTGTAAAGATTGCCCCATTCTATCGTGACGATTTTATATTCATTTGGTGCAAGTACGGAACATCCCGAGATTAGATGGTCTATTATGTCTTGGTATTTATCGCAGCACCTGCATTTTGGATCCATATTACTATGTATAATATTTGCCTGAAAGTTCCTAGTGAAAAGACTTTGGTCTTGCGCTGCAAGAAGAAAGCCTTCAGTTTAAGACTTTAATCCAGACTTTAATTATTATTATTATTATTGATATTATCATCTTGGACATCGTAACTTCTGCAGAGTGTTATGAATATTAGAAGATCTTAAAAAACATCAGTACATCAGTAATTCTAGTCGTAGTTGGATCCCTCGGATGAATAGGAAAGTTTCTGATAATCTCATTGAATAGATTCCTAGTAGCCTAATATGTATATGTAAATTACTATCTCATATTATTGTTAGTGGTACCTATTGCAAAATTGTTGGTCGACTGGTTTTTATCTCAGACAATTGTTATTTGTTTCAGACGCTTAGTAATGGCAATAGAAAAGGAAAACCAAAAATGACTTGTAAAATTCAATATCGCAAAAACCAAACAAGTAACATCCCACCATTACTGCACAAATCTCGAACTGTCACCTATCATGATGGGTATTCTTTCAAGGAAGCCTTGTACCTTGAAGTGCTCCATAGATCCTCAAGTAGAACTCATATATCAGCTCTATTGCTAAAGATGCTGCGAAAATAGTTCATTGTATTTCTCACGTAAGTATCTAACTTCTCTTATGTGTCATGGAGACATCTCCCATGACAACGGATTAAACTCTTCCTACCACTACATATACTTTCCCTCACAAGAGTTGAGAGATCAGAGTGAGAGATCCGCAGGAGATCAGCATAAGCAGATCAGCGGAGAACGATAGGCAGAGATAACCAAGACTGCTACAGTACGACTATTGCGAGTCCCAGTTATACAGTATTATTTCCTAAGCCGTATTTATTCGTTCTACTAACAGAGTTCCACGTATTTGTATTTTTCTGTGCTTAATATATATATCGTTATTTCTTATTTTGGTGTTTGTATTATTTCTTGCTGGACTCTTAAGCGGGTCCACGAAATAATGTAATACAAAAAATTACCTTAAATTAATACAAATAATTGTCTCACAATCACGGCTTCCAGATTATGTGGAATTCCCTTCCTTATACTTGCTTTCCCGGCACCTACAATCTCCAAGAATTTAAATGTAAGGTCAATAGTTATCTATCTCACTAAATTGCATCCTTTCTATCATGCTCTTTCCTCCATCGAACTCCACTCTCATCACACCAATATTCTCATGCTTCTCTTACCCACTTCCTGACACAACCTATACCCTGTCTCTCTTTCTGAACACTGATCCTGAAGGAAAACGATAGATAGATAGATAGATAGATAGATAGACTTGCCTCTTGAATAAACGCCCGTGTCCTGAAGGAAAAAGATAGATAGATAGATAGATAGATAGATAGATAGATAGATAGATAGATAGATAGATTTGCCTCTTGAATAAACGCCCATGTGCTGAAGGGAAACGATAGATAGATAGACTTGCCTCTTGAATAAACGCCCATGTCCTGAAGGGAAACGATAGATAGATAGATAGATAGATAGATAGATAGATAGATAGATAGATAGATAGATAGATAGACTTGCCTCTTGAATAAACGCCCATGTCTTGAAGGGAAACGATAGATAGATAGATAGATAGATAGATAGATAGATAGATAGATAGATTTCATGAAAATAATATTATTAATAATAATAATAATAATAAATATACTTACCAATTGGTATGGTTTGTCCAGTGGATTGTAACATAACAACCAAGAAATTTGAAAAACTATCAAAATATAAAGAACTAGAAATTGAATTAGAAAAAATGTGGGAATAGGAAGCAAGAATAGTACCAGTGATAGTAGATGCGCTTGGAATTATAAAAAAAGGAACAAAACAACACATTGAAAGAATCCTTGGAAACCACACCTTAAGAGATATGCAAAAAGTGTCTTGATAATTACAGCCACACTGTAAAAAGAAATTTGTTTATGTAACGCTAGTGATGTTATGGGTGATATAAAAAAATGAAATGTAGCCATAACAACTCACCACTATTTGTTTGAGGGCTTTCCACAAACTTCGTTGCATCCAGCAGCACAGCCTCTGATCGGAAGGTTGTGAGGAGCATGGAACCACCTCTTAATTGCAGTTGTTCCCAGGTCCACCCTGATCCGGAGTGGTAGCACCTGTTAGGGTCCCAGCGATGGGCAAATAGTTAATCCTCAAACTGGGGTCAAAACACTACGAAAGCATAAAAATAGACTTGTATAGAAATATATACATAAAAATAGACTTTTATAGAAAAATATACATTTTCGAAGGAAAAATATTACCATCAATACATTTTGAAGGAAAAAAAATTATTCTCAGCAAAACATTTTTGAATAAAAAATAGAAGACATTTTCAGTTTTCTAAAATAAAAACAAAAACTTTTAATTAAAATCTGACTAAATCAACCTTCTCACTATAACCGAATATTAAAATAATCTTAAAACTTCACTTTTTTGGCACTAAATAACCCAGAGAGGTTGACATGCCGTTAAACAAACAACTCAAACCTCAAACAGACTTCGTAAATATTGTGACGATAGGAGAAATTGAATTATGGTAAAAATTACATATAATAATAGCTACTTTTAACCCTTGAAAATTTCATGGATATTTTATTTTAATATTCAGATAAATTTTCATTTTTAAGTTAATGATTGAATCAGCTCACAGCTAAATCTAAGACAAAAATATCCGTATAAATTCTCCTATCACATCTGTAATTATTTAACTTAAATAACTTTAACAAAATATTGCAATAAGAATTCTAAATATGAATTCTGGTTGTTATTTGAAGAAGTGGGTACAAATGAAAAGATTTGCAAATGTTTGACAACTTCTCAGTTTTAATAAAGTGGCTGTTAAATAATTGTCTTTCCTTCTTTCTAAAACTACATAGTGTCTTCCCCCTGATTCCACACGATCAAATCCCATCAAATCAATAGTCCATTATTTATGAGATATTGGACGGAGACGGTAAAGACTTCTTTCGTTCTTTCTTTCTTTAATTGTAACCAAATAGTGGTATTCCCCTCTTAAATGCGATGAATCCGGAATAGTCCATTATTTATCGTGTATTAGTAAGACGTAACAGATATGCGTTGTGGTGCAGTGAATATCGGCTTTGAACGACAAATCGGAGTGCCGAGTTCGAATTTCAGTTGAATTCCTTGCATTCACTTCCGCGCAAATACCCTTAAGAAAGGTATTAATCCGTCTCTTCCCTTCAGTTATGGGTTAAATAATAGGACAGATTGGGTTCTATAGCCTTGGTTGGCATCCAGTCTACTGCAAAAAGCAATGACAAAGTACTGCGAGATAAACTTCTGCCCAATGAGTCATGTCTCCCTCGAGACATGATCGCCCAAATGGCACTTAACTTACTGAATGGTCGTGCAAGCTTTCCACGAAAGAAACAAGCACAATCTTCTTCTTCTTCTATGTGCCTTGTCTTTTTAGTACGTAGGCGACCATAGCCTTCCACGTCTCCCTAACCCTGTTGGCTTTAGCACGCTTTCTCCTGTAACATCTCGCAACCCCCGTTCTGTCATCCACCTGTTCAGGCCCTTCAAATATGTTATCCGCTGCTTTCCTCTATCTCTTTTTCCCTCCAGTTAGTATCAGGTTCTCCAAGCCCTCCTTCATCATTGTATGCCCCAGGAACTTCAGTTGTCTCTTCCTGATGCTCAATATTAATTTACTTTTCGTTTCCATTCTTCCCAACATCTCATCATTGCTCACATGCTCAGTCCATGATATCCGCAGGAACCTTCTCTTGAACCACTTTCAGTTGCTTTAAGTTTTTCCTTCATTTTTGATGATGTTGTCCAGCATTCACTGCCATATTGAAGAACTGACATTACATAGCGATTTAGTACTCTCTTCTTTGTTTCTAGTAAAAGTTTCCCGTCTCTTAATACTTTACTGGTCTTCTAGAACGCGTTCTTTGCCATGCCAATCCTCCTTCGGATCTCTGTGTTGCGCTTTCCGTTTTCTGTTAGACCACTTCTCAGATATTTAAATTATTGTACCTGCTTGATTCTAGTATCCCCCACCAATATTTGGCATTTTGGGTTACTCTTTTTGCTGATTCGGTTTTCTTGCAGTTTATTTGTGTTCTTTTTTGTCACCCTCTTCAGCTACCTTCTGTAGGATGTTTTGTAGTTTCCTTTCCGTGTCCGCAATCAGCACTGTATCATCTGCGCATCTTATGTTGTTCAAATTGTAGCCTCCGGTTACAAATCCTGGCATAACATCTAGGGTCCTCAAAATAGTCTCTCTGTACAAGTTGAATAGATCCGGTGAAAAGACACATCCTTATGTTATGCCCCTTTCCATCTTGTATATCTGCTGAATTAGTTACCTGTCCGTATGCAGGCAGTTTGCTGCCAATAGAGATTCATAATTACTCTTATGTCTTTCCCAAATATGTCGAGCCTGCTGAGCATCTCCATGAATTAATCACAATAATAATAATAATAATAGTTTGTAAGAACTAGTCAGTCAGTCAGTTAAGTGCCATACGAGATACACGCTTGGGCGATCATGTCTCGAAAGAGACATGACTGACTGGGCAGAAGATTATCCCGCAGTAGGATGCCATTGCTTTCTGGGTAGACTGATTGTTGACCAAGGCTATACAACCCAATCTGTCCTGTTATTTAGCCCATAACTGGAAGGAATAGACGGATTAATACCTTTCCCAAGGGTATTTGCGCGTAAGTGAATGCAATGAATTCAGCTGGAATTCGAACTCGGCTCCCCGATTTCTCGTTCCAAGCCGATATCCAATGCACCACAACGCACATCCTAGTTGGGTAAAAATAGGTGTTGTAGATTAATAGCAGAATGTGAAGCTAAATTTTAAAATTCCTCACCATTATGATTCTTTTGCTGAAATGGGGGTGGGGAAGAATACAGTTGATAGATTTCTTTCTGCAATTTACGCATTTCGAAATATGTCTTGCAAAACGAAAAGAAAAGAAATCAATAACGAAAATCGATAAAGCAAAATGAAAATCATGGAAAACTCGAAAAGAAAGAGAGACAGAAAGAGAGAGAGAGAGAGAGAGATAGATAAAAATAAACAACCGGCGAGATTTTAATGTAGACCTTCGCGTTAAGTTTCATGAATGTCTTACCTGACTTGCCAGGGGGCATTGAAAATATTCAGACAGGATCGCAGCCAGAGTTTGCTTGAAAAACAAAGCCTTCACCTTGAAGATAAAGAAATCTAAAATATCTGCTATGATATTCCAACAGCACTGATGCATATCCCAAAGGGAAAGCAAGCGGAGGGCGCTGATTAGCAAAACGGTCTCACAGGCCAATCCGCTAATATCAAGAGTTCTATCTTCACTTGTTGATTCTCTTCTTCTTGCTGCATTGGAGCATTTAAAAATTGCATTTATTATCGCATATTCGGTACGTTATGTTGCTGCTGTAATATGAAAGTCAGCATTTTTTTAATCATTTCACCCCAAGCAAGTCATTCCACTGCCACTATTGCACAAGGAATTACATAGGGGAAGGTAATGGGAAAGTGTGGTTAAATATAGGAAATGTCAGAAGGAGAGTGATAGACGGTTAGTGATACAGAGGATGAAGATTGGGTAGGTGGAAAGAGGGTTTGAGAGAATGGAACCGTGTTAGGAGGTGTCTATTGGCCTTACATTTAAACTCCTGGAGATTGTAACTGTCGGGCATGCTCGTATTACAGAGTAGTTCCCAACTGGTTTCAGCGAGGGCACTTCGAAATTATTGATTGACATGATTTTTACGGTTTATCAACCTTTTCTAATTTATTTAAAGCCAGAAAACACTTTTTAGATTTTATGACTATTTTTGGAGATAATAATGGTTTAGCCCATAGCCCAGAGGTAGAATCGCCGACTGACGCAAATTCAGTCGGGTTTCAATCCTGGGTTAAAAGCAATCGGAGTCTAACCATACTGATGAGCTGTGATACGGCGGTACAGCTCTGTCTGCGGATGACTATATATAGATTGAGCACTCTGGAAGAGTGGGGGACTTTGTAAACAGTAGCTACTCCGGCATTTACGCACCGCTCATTTAATAATGAATTAGAGCACTCTAGCTATTGGGCGTGTTTATACGCGCTAAAAAGCCTGCCGTCTTCTACTGGACGCTCGTGGCCTAGGGATAGAATCGCCGACTGACGCCGATTCGGTCGGAGTTCAATCCTGGGTTAGGAAGCGACCGGAGTCTAAGCCTTACTGATGAGCTGTAATGCAGCGAAACAGATCTGTCTGCAGATGACTACAGTATATATATATATAGATAGATAGATATATGTATATATATTGTGTGAGTTGTGGTGCAGTGGATATCAGCTTGGAACGAAAAATCGGGAAGCCGAGTTCGAATTCCAGTTGAATTCATTGCATTCACTTACGCGCAAATACCCCTGGGAAAGGTATTAATCCGTCTCTTCCTTCCAGTTATGGGTTAAATAACAGGACAGATTGGGTTCTATAGTCTTGGCCGGCAACCTACAGTGGGATGATATTCTGTCCAGTCAGTCCTGTCTCTTTCGAGACATGGTAGCCCAAGCGTGTTTCGCGTATGGCACTTAACTGAATGGTTTAGTGATGCAAGTTCTACTAATTGACCCATAGGTGTAAGGTGTAAGAATACTTTTTCAATGGGTATTTTTGTGTAAATGAAACAAGTTAGAGCTCGGCTCTCCGATTAATAATTAACTGTTATCCATTACACCACTCGCACATCTACAATGATCTACGGTGTTTCAACGTGATATGGCCGTAAACTTACAGCACCCAAGCTTACAAAACCTAGTATACTCAAGTGTTATTCATCCAGGAATTGTCCAGATTCGTTATTGCTTAACTTCGAGGACCACCTAGAAAACTATGTTTCAACGTGATATGCACCCGCACATCCAAGCTTATAGCATATGGTATTCCCAAGCAATCACCTCTTTATGTATTGGCCAGACTCTAAGTTGCTTAACTTCGGTAATCGTACGGGAAATGATGTTTCAGCGTGATATGACCGCAAACTATCACAGCATCCGCACACCCGATTTTACAGTACCTGGTCTTTCCAAGTGGTTATTCATCCAGGTAATGGCATCAGATATCACACAGGAACCGGTATTTCAACGTGAAATGAACTTCTACCAAACTTGACTAAGCTTAAAATATATGAATAGATTTAAAGATCTGACCTCGAACGAGGATATGTTTCCAGAAGAAAAGCCATGATCTTTTCAGTATCCCTTGCAGTTACAATAGGTGCCAGTCGAAAATTGATCGTTGGTAAATTGCTATCTCAGATTATTGTTAGTAGTAGCAATGGTAAAGTTGTCGGTCAATTGATTTTTATCTCAGACAATTGTTATTGGTTCAAGTTGCTTAGTAATGGCAACGAGAAAGGCAAAAAAAGGCTTGCAAAACCCAATAAGGCCCAAACCAAACTAATAACGTTCCACCATCACAGCGCAAACATCGAACTCTCACCTGTCATGATGAATTGTGCATTCTTACCTTAAACGTCCATTGAGACTCAAGTGCTCCCATGTTGTTCAAACAGAATTAATATATCTAAACTTATTTATAAATGGAACATTGTCTGTGTGTGTGTCTGTATGTGTGTCCATTACCTATAAACTCCGAAACGTCTGAACCTATTTTCTTGAAAATTTACACAGTTGTACTATAAGCGTCTGTGAGTGTTCTTAGCTATGTTTTGTGTCGAGCTACCCCCAATAAATATCGAAAAAATCGGGTTATAGAAGTAGTGGTCCGATTTTAATCAAATTTGATACACTCATAGACAAAGACATAAGAAACGATATTCAAAAGCTTCAAGGTTGCAGTTCTTACAATAGTGCAAAACATCGATAATATATATATAAATAAGGCAAGATGTTTGTGTGTGTCTGTTTATCTGCTTGTATGTCTGTATTTTTTCAGCCCTTTTATTTTAGTTTTTGCTTCGGGTTTGGCTCTAAGTAGGTATAATTGTAGTTCTTAGTCTCAGCCATGATACCATTTACTCGGAGAACTTAATTATCCTTCCAAATTCAGTTTACGACGAAAAAAACTTATTTGATATCGATACCAGGAAATCAAAATTTGACTTACATCCATTCATTTTTCTTTCAGTCTACGGTTTTGCTTTAACTGGAAACAACTATTGCTTTTTAGTTCTTTCGTGTCAACGTCCAAAGAGTCTGAGCTCCAGGACCATGGATTAGTTTTAAAGCTTTCATTACACTCGAGCAACGCCGGGCAATACTGCTAGTCAGCTCTATTACTAAAGATTCTAAGAAAATGGACGGTTCATTGTACTGAACAAGGAAGTCTCTAACTCCTCCTGCAACGGCGCGAAATTAGCAGAGGCCTGAAAGAAAGTTTAAGCGTCTATACTCTTTCCCTACCTCTATCACATAAATAGGCTAAAGCTGTACGTTACTGGACACTAAGACAACGAACGGGCATGCGATCCTCTGAAAATGTTTTTCCTGTTGCCTCCTCGAATCGATAATACTACACCTGCCTCTCTTGTATAATAAAACGAATAAGAAAAAGAAACCTTCCGTTGTTAGGGAATATGAAGTAGAGTTGGGTCACAGAGGTGCTGAAGACAGTGACGACACGGAAAACAACAGTTAATTTTTTTCTTCTGTGCCGTTTCACTTCGGGACTTTGGCAGTTTAGTATATTAAAATAACTAGCAGTATAGCCCGGCGTTGGTCGGATGTAATGAAAGTTTTAGTACTAATCCATGGTCCTGGAGCTCAGACTCTTTGGACGTTGACACGAAAGACTAAAAAGCAATAGTTGTTTCCAGTTAAAGTGAAACCGTAGACTGAAAGAAAAATGAATGGATGTAAGTCAAATTATGATTTCCTGGTGTCGATATCAAATAAGTTTATTTCGACGTAAACTGAATTTTGAAGGCTAAATAAGTCCTCTGAGTAAATAGTATCATGGCTGAAACTAAGAACTACAATTTGAACAACTTAGAGCCAAACCCGAAGCAAAAACTAAAATAAAAGGGATGAAAAAATACAGACATACAGGCAGATAAACAGACACACACACAAACATTTTTCCTTATATATATATATATATATATATATATATATATATATATATATATATTATCGATGTTTTGCACTATTGTAAGAACTGCAACCTTGAAACTTTTGAATATCGTTTCTTATGTCTTTGTGGGTGTATCAAATTTGATTAAAATCGGACCACTCCTTCTATAACCCGTTTTTTTCGATTTTCGATTTTCGATATTTATCGGGGTTACCTCGACACAAAACCTAGCTAAGAACACTCGCAGACGCTTATAGTACAACTGTGTAAATTTCCAAGAAAATCGGTTCAGCTGTTTCGGAGTCTATAGGTAATGGACACACACATACAGACACACGCACAGAGACAAATTTCCATTTATAAATAAGTTTACATTAGATTAGATTAGATTAGATTAGATTAGATTAGATAATAATAAATAATAACAAAGAGACAAATAAAACTTTCGAACGCTTTAAATTGAGACCGGACGACTTGAGATTTGTATTCATATAAACCTTTAAAATGGTCCTCAAGAAAGTAAATGTGCTATGATGCAAATATTAGCTATGAAAGAGTCCGTCACAGTATTTACATTATTCGGAATATTGTCCTCATGTTTGTTGTCATTTGTACGACGTTTTGGCCGTTCTTCAGGTTCTAAGAATTTCAAACCGAACCCTTCATTACAATGGGGTATATGATGTTTATTCCTTACGTAGTAGTACCCCTTTTAGTAGTCATGAGTTATCTCACTCTAACCTTGTAAGTTACTTCTTCACCACTGCCGTAGCCTGGTATTGAACACCGATCTCCTTAAGGACAAGGACAACTGATTTTTTAGGACTTATTAACCTAATGTTCAGTAACACTTTTTTTACCAGAGTTCATATTGCAATTTTTTGATGTTAATGGTTTTCTCCAGTAATTTTTACCAGAGCTCATATTGCAATTTTAACATTAAAAAATTACAATATGAACTCTGGTAAAAATGGTTACTGAACATTAGGTTTATAAGTTCCATAAAATTAAGTTTTTCTTGTCCTTAAAATTACATGGCCCAGTGGATATAGACGTTGGTTAGTTCTTATGACTTGACACAAAGAGTTGTGAGTTCAATACCAGGCTACAGTAGTGGTGAACAAGTAACATAGAGGGTTAGACAGAGATAACTTGTGACTACGAAAAGAGGATTTACGCAAGGAATGAGAATGATATACACCAGTTATTGTGATAAAAGTTTCGGATCGAAATTCCTAGCAGCCGAAACGAGCAAATGGCAACAAAAATGAGAACAATAGTCTGGTTTAGACAAATAGTAAGGGTCAGTTATTTACCATACATGATACACGTTTGGGCGATCATATCTTTTTAGAGAAATGACGGACTAGGTAGAAGATTTTTCCACAGTAGGTTGCCATTATTTTCTGCGGTGGACCGGTTGCCAAACAAAAATATAGAACCCAATCTGAACTGTTATTCAACCCATAGCTTGAGAGAGAAGAAAAGGATTAATACCTTTTCTAATGGTATTTGTGCGTAAGTGAATGCAACGAATTAAACTGGAATTCGGACTCTCTTTTCATTTGCGCCATGATGTAGTCACCTTCATCTTTTAATGTGATCAACATCATCGCTGAAAGTCACAGATTATCAAATTTCTTTAGGTTCGATCCGAGCCAAGAAACCAGAAAATGCTGATTTTCAAAGCAGATATAAATTTCCTACTTGTCACACAATCTTCCCACGTTTATTTTTCTTTTCTTCTCCTTTTTTTTCTACTAAAAAGCTTACAATATAAATAATAAAGATTACGGTAAATTCTTTTCATTGCTACCATTATTGATTTACGTTGGGCATCAAGGTTTTTCTATGTCATTGATTATTGATTCTTTTTTATTCTTTATTTTTTCTCGGCTTTCACTACCCACCCCTCTTTATCGATCCCAATGTTTCTTTTTTCACTTCAACGTTGTTGGAATCTCTTTCATAAGTGATTGCATTACGCAACCTAAAAAGCTTCGATTTGCATTCATTCGGAAAATTTAATGGAAGTCTTCAATGACTCGGTAAGTTTCGCCGCAGGAACAAAACGTTTGTTTTACACTGTGGAAACGTGACCGATTCTCACTTCAAGCACTTGGTATTGGTGTTGCGTTTGCGTGCTGATCAAGTAAAAATTTACTTCCGAGTTCAATTCTAAATTCTTGATATAAAAAATTTTGCATTTTTGAATTACAACAGAATAAGAATTACTTATTTGCCATATCAGTTATGAAAAATCGCCTGAGGAAATCACTCATCGTAGAAACCTAGGTTGCGTAATGACTCGTTTACAAATAGAATGTGTGTATATATATATATATATATATATATATATATATATATAATTCCAAGTGAAGAGGACTCGAGGTTTTTTTTATATTTTGAGTTCTCTGGCACTTATTTTATTATAAACTCATTTTAATATAATGAGTATTATAGAGCTTAATATAATATAATATAATTATATGGTTATGTCAATTTTTCATTGCTACATGGAAATTTCTATGTTTCGAGATTAATTCTCATCATCAGGCAATGTTGGTGTGGTTGTGCAGACGATTTACATTTAAACCTGCACAACCACACCAGCATTGCCTGATGATGAGAATTAATCTCGAAACAGAAATTTCCATGTAGCAATGAAAACTTGACATAACCATATATTATATTATATTATATTATATTATATTATATATATAAACAGTTTATTATAATTTACACTGGCCTTAATTTTGTTTTCTATGATATCTTTCGTAGTCTAGTGGTAAGACACGTCGGATTTAACGGCGGCATTTACCCAGTGTTGGGAGTATGCAGGTTCGATTTCTACGAAAGATCGGTATTTTCTAAATAGGATTTCTCAAAAACGATTAAGACCAGTGCAAATTATAATGTACTATTTAATTATATATATATACATATATATATATATATATATATATATATATATATATATATAGTGTATCGACTCAGCAAACAATTTTATAAACAAATGCTGTTAAATATAAGAGACAATGAATGTCTATTATGTTTAATCATGACCCATTCTAAACGTCGTATTTTGGCTTTAATTTCAATTGAAAATAAAGACAAAAATTCTCTAAGATTTGCATAATTTTTCATTAATTTGGTTCAAAGCTTTCGGCTCACATGAGCCATCCTCAGAGAGGTTATTAAGACGGTAACACAATAACATCCACCACCACCGACGATTTTATTTTGTGTTGACATAAAAATCCGCTAGGCAACGGCAATAGTTACCAAAAATAACAAACGCAGTTCGCAAATTTGCAATGCGGTTCTATGACGTCACACCGTGTGATAGCGTGAAATGACAACAGAACCATATATGCAATGTAATGTGTTATGACCAGATTTAAATGTGATTTTATTAAGTGTGGGTTGTTTGGATTTAATGTACATGGCCTCCCATATATGAAGGTTCTTTTTACTATGTGTATGAGTGAGGATTATTGTATTGTTGACTAAAATCTGTCTGATATTAACTACATGTTTATGTTTTTCTGAGAAATGTTGTTTAATTGTACTCATGTCACCTTTCTGATCAAAAAGGAAACATATATCAGGAAGAGACAGTTGACATTTCTGAAACACGCAATATGGAAGGAGGGCTTGGAGAATTTGATATTCACTGGGTCGAAAGAGGGAAAGCGGGACAGGGGACGGCAGCGCGTGACATACTTGATACGGAACGGGTTTTGAGAGAAATTTACGAAAAGATTAAACTTATTAAGATCTACAATAAACAGGGAGATGGGGTGGGCCATAATCACCTACGTCCTAAATGGGCACGGCATATAAAAGAAGATAAGTTGACTTTATGTATAATGGAACAATGTTTTGCATGAATTTTAAAACATCCAGAACAATTACTTGTGCATAATCCAAAAATGTGTGCGTTGTGGTGCAGTGAATATCCACTCGGAACGAAAAATCTGGGTGCCGAGTTCGAATTCCAGTTGAATTCCTTGCATTCACTTACGCACAAATACCCTTGGAAAAGATATTACTCCGTCTCTTCCCTCCAGTTATGGGTTAAATAATAGGATAGATTTGGTTCTATATCCTTGTCTGGCAACCAATCTACCGCAGAAAGCAATGGCAAATAGCTGCGGGATAATCTTCTATCCAGTCGGTCATGTCTCTTTCGAGACATGATCGCCCAAAGAGTGTATCACGTATGGTACTAAACTGACCGACTGACTGATTGGAACACAAAAAATATTTCGGAAGGAAAATTGATATTAATCTCCGTTTAGAATTTTTTATAACATTACACTAGTAAATAACATATATTTGACCACGAACTTCTTAAAAATTGTTGAGAAAAAACACGATGCTCCCATGCAGATAAAAACTCAATGAAGGTTCAGGTTTTCCATGTGGACTTTCTGGCTAATTCTGCTGTTCTTTCTATAAAGAAATATAAAACTTTCCTTATTAAGTATATGATTAATTCTTACCTGTTTGTAGGTTCGCGTCATAGAGATGTAAGTATTTTCTAAAATAGAAAATATTTGATTTAAACTATCAAAATTAGTATGTATCACGTATGGCACTTAACTGACTGATAGTCCAACCTGTAACCGAAAATGCATGATATTTATCATCTTCGAAAAAATGACGTGTATAGAGAGACCCCCTCTTGCGTTTAAAAGAAAACGAAGGATAAAAATTCGCGCTATACTCGAGTTTATACGGAAACGTTTAATTTTTTAAATTATGTTTTTCAAAATTATTATATTCTTATGTAATAATCATCAGGAAGTCAGTTTATTACTTAGTAACAATAGGAAATGAATACATCTATGCTGAATAATGGATAGCGGTTCGGATTGAGAAATCGGCGAGCCGTGTTCGAATTTCAGCCGAGCTCATTACTGTTACTTACGTTCAAATACCCATTCGGAAAGGTATAAATCTATCTCTTCAAACCCCAGCTATGGATATATAGCAATAAAAAGTTAAGGCCTAGGAAAAGAACAACCCTGAATTCAAAATCTGATTGGTTGGCAACTAAGCAAGTTTCCCCACAACACTTGATAAGTAGAACTCATCGGAGTCAACGGCCATCCACCTCAACTATGGCTTCAATGATCGCACAAATCCGCACTTGGTTAGGCGTGGTGTGCACGGTTACAGACCTGAATTCATGGGCAATCAAGCAGGGGTTCCTTCAACATGAGTTAAAAGGCTTTGAATTTTAATCCATGTCGTCAAAATTGATGGCTTGTGTGAAAAAGATATTTTTAAGTACTTCCTACTAAAATTAATAAAGTATTTACAATGTATTATTGGGGCGTAAATGAAAAAAAAATTTCTAAGAACATACAAGGGTAAATCAAAATTATCAGCAGTTTCACCAAAATTTATATTTAGATTAGTCACACTGCCTTCTTTTCAGTTAGTACTATTGTGGTTACGTGGTCGAAGTTTGGGCTTGATCGCGCCGGTTTTCCTGATGCTATTACAGTGTAAACATGATCACTCCTCTAGCAGTGTGCATCAAGTAGAAATGTATGACTATAAGGTGCATTTAGATAAATAGAGTGATATATTTATAGATATGAACAAAATAAGAGAGACTGATTTATTGATTTTAGCGACATTTCTATTGTTCCTTCTTCAATATTCAACTGTCGGTCTGTGGAGGGAAATATTTTCGCAGAGACGATCACTCTTGTTAATTCCCCGAGTTAAAATTATTTTTTTAAATTCTTTTTTATATATATATATATATAAAAGGCTTCAAAGCGATGACAATAAAGAGAATTTAAAAAACAATAAAAAAAAGAAGCCGAAAGAATAAAAACCGTTTCAAAGTAGGGAATATTATTACGAGCACAAAAGTCGGAAGCGCAAAAGGAGAAGAACCTGAAAAGGATCCAGACGCTATTTAGAAGAATGGTAAGTCTTTTGGATTGTGAATATTTCCACACGGAACAATTATGAGACATTAAGAAAAAAATTCTTTGAATGGAGGAATTTACAGATTTTCACGACGGCTTTGTTGAAAAACGATAAAACTATGTATGATGGCCCTGAAGTTTTTTTTCCACTTTCTCTTTACTGCAAATGTTTACTAATAGATTCTGATTTTAGAAAAATACTGGATTTTAAAATTAAATACATACAGGCTAGGGTTAAATAGGGACTTAGGTGTTTTGAATCTTTATAAATATTTCAATACTTAAACATTTTTTAGATACACTTAAAAAATTTTTCTTTAAAACAACATTTATAAGTTTTATTAAAGATCGGTTTACGTTTACAAATATTAAAGAAAATCTGTCGCTTTCTGCGTCACGTGATGTAAACAATCTCTCGGACGAACGCTCCTCGCGAAAACGTTTCTAATTTAAATTTTAAAATCATTTGTTCCTGATGAAAGGCTGAGGACGATCTGAAATATCAAATGTAATAATAGAAATAAATAAATACTGCCAAAAAATACAGTTTGAAACTTACAACATTTTAGTAGTTTTTCCTATATATATATATATATATATATATATATATATTGTGAGTTTTACTCAGCAACCTTCTACTCAAGTGGCCCCTAGGCCTTGAACATGGTGAACAGCATTGTAAAATGTATATATATATATATATACATATATATATATATATATATATATATATATATATAGTGTATCGAGGAAGCAGACAATTTTCTAAACATATACTGTTAAATATAAGAGACAATTAATGTCTATTATGTTTAATCATGAGCCGTTCTAAACATCGTATTTTGGGTTTAGTTTCAGGTGAAAATAAAAACAAAAATTCTCAAACATTTCGATAAGTTTTTATTAAGTTGATTCTAAGCTTTCGGCTCACATTAGCCATCTTCAGAGAGGTTACAAAGACGTTAACATAAAAACATCCACCATCAGCGACGATTTTGTCTTGTGTTGACATAAAACTTTGCTAAGCAACAATAACAGTTACCAAATATAACAAACGCAGTTCGTAAATTTATAATGCGGTCCTATGACGTCACACCGCGTGCGAGCTCGAAATGATGACAGAACCATATATTTAAATGCAATGTAATGTGCTATGACCAGATTTAAACGTGATTTTATTAAGTGTGGGTTGTTTTGATTTAATGTAGAGGTCCTCCAATATCTGAAGGTTCTTTATACTGTCTCTTATATTTAACAATATATATATGTGTGTGTGTGTGTGTGTGTGTGTGTGTGGAAATAAAATAAGTAAAGAAAAGATAAAAAAGTAACTTTAATCAAAAATTTTAACCTTTAACTAACTGCTTCAGAGATTTTTTAAAGACGAATGATTTCAAAAATTTAAAATTTTCTAAAAATTCAAAAAATGTCCAAAAAGACAGTATGTTAATTAGGTTTCATTTCATTGGGAAATGTCATGTGTAATAATGCAATAGATGACTATTTGTAAATGTAGAAAAAACTCATGTCGGTTTTTATGTGTATGAAACGTGTCATAAAAATCAATAGACGCTTATTTTAAATGTAAGTTTATCTATGCAAAAATAATGCATGTGACATTAAAACTATAGACGAATTAAGTGTGTTTATATATCGGTAATGTTAGTATGTGTATGAATGACAAAACGAAATTCATTTTTGTTCTAAATATAACAAATTAATGTAAGTTTTAATATTGCTGTATATTACTTATATTACTTAAATATGATATTGTAATAATATTAATACATTGATATGTAGTATTTTCAAATATATTATTTTATTAAAAGATTCTAATCGTTAATAACTTATTTTGAAAAATTATTTGTTTATAAAAAATCGTTTAATAACTAGTAGCTTAATCAAAGAAATACTGCTGCCCCCACATATATATATATATATATATATATATATATATATATATATATAATTATATGGTTATGTCAATTTTTCATTACTACATGGAAATTTCTATGTTTCGAGATTAATTCTCATCATCAGGCAATGCTGGTGAGGTTGTGCAGACGATTTACATTCAAATGACAAATACTTTCGGTTTACTGTGAATGTATGTGGGTGTTTTTTTTTTTGCTGTGTGTGTGTGTGTGTGTGTGTGTGTGTGTGTGTGTGTGTGTGTGTGTGTGTGTGTGTGTGTGTGTGTGTTCGCTAATCAGAATGGAGATTCACTTAGCGGTTTGACCTCGAGGAATTTACGTGCTAACCAACTTTTTCCTCCTCTTTTATTCTTTTTCCTTGACCCTATTCCTCTCTTGTCTGCTTTCCTTCGAGTAAACCCCGAACTGCTGTTTTTTCGCTACATCTATCAATTTGCTGTAAAGTTTACTATCCTGATACAAGGTGCGGGGGAATTTTAAAACAAAAAAAAGGAAAGGTATATATGGAGGTATATATATATATATATATATATATATATATATATAGGAACGGCATTCTTCTTTTGTAAATTTCTCACTTACAAGTATATTAACGTGAAAAGAAACGAAGTTTCACGTTACACATTATTACATACGATATATATACATATATACACTACCGGGCATAATTATTTGGCAACCCCAGTGTTTTAAAAAATGATGTATTTCATACTATTTTTTAGTATTTATTGCCAAGCAAATAATTGTAAATGAAAATAGAATGGTTATTTTGTTAATACTGCACAATAATATGTGCATCAGATGAATTTATAAATATTTAATAATTATCTATGTTGCAGTTTCATCAATAAAAGAATAAGGAAAATTTAGGGTGATTCAGACTAGTTCATCTTTGCCTCCTGGCCTTGTAAAATTTTGAAAATTAATAATAACAAAAGCACAATTCTATTTTCATGTGGCTATAAATATTTAAATTAGTATTAAATATATCATTTCTTTAAGAAAACTGGGGTTTCCTAATTATGCCTGAAGTATATATATATATATATATATATATATCAGCAATATTTCTTTCATACATTGTAGCGAAATCCCTTCGTTCTCTTCGTATTTTATTGTTCACATGGAATTTCAACTCAAATAGTTTCTTCTCATCAACCACTGACGACAATATGTCCATCGCACTATAGATAGATAGATAGATAGATAGATAAGTAAATCAAGCAAATGAATAATAGAAATTGAACAGAAAATCGGATTTGTTTTGAACATCTGTGACTACATACAGACCTCATTTCGACATTTGGTCATTCTTTTCAACTGCAAATATATTTTCAGCCTGCCTTGTGGGCGTCTCAGCTGAAAACTTTGGTAGAGTTTTGATTCTGTCAATATCAAAGATGTCCAGCGCTGGAATGTCTCCAGTGGAAAAACTGATTG
Source organism: Ascarosepion bandense (assembly GCA_037127315.1). Taxonomy (NCBI): domain Eukaryota; kingdom Metazoa; phylum Mollusca; class Cephalopoda; order Sepiida; family Sepiidae; genus Ascarosepion; species Ascarosepion bandense. The sequence continues at coordinate 2,134,933 of JBBBDQ010001505.1, forward strand.
CCAAAAAATGAGGCACAAAGTCTGAATGGAAGACATTTATTACTGAATCCGTCATATGAATTCGAGCCTGCAACATTTTGCTTGACTCTAATGAAACCTTTATTTGAAGGCGTTAAACAGGCCGAAAGGAAAAGGCAAGACGTGAAGTGTAACAGATGTGGATGGATCGCCTTGTGGTTGGAATGCAAGATGGAAAGAAAATCGCGTGGAAAAGAAAATTTTGTGGGTATTTTGCCAGTGGAAGACGTGGAATGCACTACAACAGTGTGAAAAGAGGCATTCATGCTGAAACAAAGACGAGGGCAAAGAAATAAAGAAAGAAAGAAAGAAAGAAAAAGGAACTATAATGAAATTTAGAAAAGAAAGGAAGAATTGAAAGAAATACTGAAAATGGAAAGAAAAAAAGTATGGAAACGTACAGAAAGAAAGAAACAAAAGAAATAAAAAATAGAAAGAAAGAAATCTGGGAGAAAGAAAGAACGAAAGAAATATACAGGAACTGTAATGAAATTTGGAAAAAAAAGGAAGAATTGAAAGAAATACTGAAAATGGAAAGAAAGAAAAAAGGAGTAAGGAAACGTACAGAAAGAAATACACAAAAAATAACTAACAGAAAGAAAGAAAGAAAGAAAGAAAGAAAGAAAGAAAGAAAGAAAGGAAAAGGAACTGTAATGAAATTTGGAAAAAAAAGGAAGAATTGAAAGAAATACTGAAAATGGAAAGAAAGAAAAAAAGAGTAAGGAAACGAACAGAAAGAAAGATAAAAAAGAAGAAATCAACAGAAAGAAAGAAAAAAATTTATAATTATATCGCCCCAAGGGAGGCATTTTACTGCCACTGTTTTGCTGGAGATTACATAGGAGGAAAGTTATGAGAAAGAGTGACAGGTTATAGGGGGTATCGGGAAGTGGGTAAGAGAACGATGAGAATACCGATGAGAGTAGAGTAGACGGGGAAAAGTGCATGAGAGAGGGGATGCAGGTTAGTAAGATAGGAGATGACTATTGACTTTACATTTAAATTCTTGGAGATTGGAGCTGTCGGGGAAGCAAGTAAATGGAAGGGAATTCCAAGTGCGAGAAAAGCTGAAGGAGTAGAATTTGCGTTTAATTTTATTAGTTTCACAGTAAAAGGGTGGAACCTAGGTGACTCGAGTAAATTCATATATAGTGGGTACCAGTGAGCTAAGTTCATCGGGACAAAAGCCGTGAAATTATTTGTAGAAAATAAAGAAAGAATGGAAGGAAATTCGAAAGAAAGAAAGAAAAACCAACAGAGAGACAGAAAGAAAGACCAATGAATAGAATAGAATGAAACAAAAAGGAAGGAATCAAAAGAGAGAAAAAAGAAGAAATAAAAAAAAAAACATAATGGAAATCAGGAAAAGTTAAAGAAAGGGAAAAAGACTCATGAACTGAAAAGAAAGTAACAAAGAAGAATTAACCCAAGCAAAGATGAAAAAAGAAAGACGAATAAGACAAAATCGCAAAAAAAGAGAGAAACCGTAAAAAGAAAGAAAGAAAGAAATCATAAAAAGAAAATGAAGAAGGACTGGAAGACCCAACAAAAAAAAAGAAGAAAATGCAAGCAAGAAAACTTAAAGTTGTAAATGTGGGGGAACAAAGAAGTGCTACTAAAAAATCAAAAGAAAAAGAAGGAACTAAAGTGTCCGAATTTTCTTTTTTAATCGTATCACCCCGAGCAAGACGGTAACGCCACTGATGTACATAAGAGTAAAAAAAAAATAGATAGGAGGAGAGTAAAGAGAAAGACGAACCATTTAAGGATTGGAATACAGGTGTGATGACAGTTGCAAAGGTGGAGAGAAAGAAAAAGATAAACAGGGTGGCGTAGAAAGAACTAGAGTCAAGTAGTTAAGAGGTGGTTATTGGGATTGCATTTAAAACAAGAAGATGGAAGTGAGTTCCGCAGGCGGGAAGTCCGAGAAAAGAAGCTGCTGGGGTAGAATTGGCGTCGGCATTTGATTGATCTAACTGAGAATGGGTGGGACCCAGTTGCCAGTCAGGTTGCACGAGTAAGCACCTGTTGCAATAGAGTCAGTGACTTAAGTTCGTTGGAGCAGAAGCCATGAAAATATTTATAAAACAGAGGGAAGCTACATCCCGTTGGTGAGAAAGTGGCTGGAGTAGAGCAGCCAAGTCAGTAACTATCCCATTACTGATTCTCCTTTGGTGCCTGCTAAGAACACTGAAACAGAAAAAGAAAACGAGATCTAAAATTTCGATAACTGATAGAATGAAACGAAAAACAATAGGAAATAATAAAATTAACCTACAAAAAAGCTTCTTGGTCGTTGCGAGTCTCTTGCTGTCAGTGGCTGATGACCGAACCGCGAAACTGTCGGATGTTTGGCGATATAATCAATTTAGAGCTTTGATCGTCAAGAACTGAACATCTTCTGACAAATTGATCCACGAGAAATGCACCGGCCGAAGCATGTCAGTCGCAAAAATATGGACATCAGTTCCTCGAGACTGACAGATTAAGCCGCTGATCAGTGCTGGTGCCGATTATGTCAAAAGTAAATGCAGAATATACTTCAGTAACATGGCGTCGAACTTTTCCCATGACCAGACGACATGTCTTAGTAACTGATTTTTTAAGATTATTTTCTTCTTTATATTTTAAGGACCACGTAAGTGATCCGGAGTTGTTGTTTTTTTTATAATATCCTTTTTCATCTTTGCATTTTAGTGAATTTGACAAAAGGATAATCCTGTATATCTTAACGATTATGTTATGTGCCACGTACGCCGACAATCTTAAAAAGAAAAATGAATGCATGGTCATCGGCAAAAGGCGCAATCCAAAATGCCAAATACAGGTGGGGGGTATATTTATTTGCAAAAATTTACAAATTATGGCTCAAGGCCGAAAATGGGGAGGGGGAACAAAACTCGGGTTGGTCTACAGATACTCTATCCTATATCTAGCTAATCCGATTCGCGACCCATACATACGTTACAATAATTCTCATTCACCATAAGAATTTGTCCATCAACACTCATACTTATCAAGCACCAAAATACCACAAAACCATACCGAGGACCTACAAAACGCCCCAAATGTACATAAAAATTTCTGATTTTTACAATATTTACAATATCTTACAAAAATAAATTTAAAACTTTATTCATGAAATGACATGATGGGGAGGGAGTATGAAGAAACAAAAAATCCCCAAAACAAAAACAATTTCAAAAATGATATATATACATGGGTTAGTAAGACCCAAACACACCCACATAACTAAAGAGGCCGCTGTATTCTGCCTTGAAAGACAAAATCAAGGAGCTCTCTTTCTAAGGGGAATGGAGAAGCAGGGTACAAAATAAATGGGACTGGAGAATATATAAGGCTGACCCAGCCGAGAAAGAAAACGGGATAAAATAACTATGGACAATGGGGATCTCGAACTGGATCATAACAAAAGCAGAGGCGCCGGGAACAGGCCGGGACAAACACATTCACTCACATTAACTAGATACACAAAAGAATACTAACCTTAACCACGGGAGGGGTTCCAAAGGAATCCACCCCGATGCGACTAGCAGATCTAAAAGAGAAAATCAAGGCTAGCCCCGGTCACACGAACCAGGCTTGCTGCATATATCCACCTTTCGCCAAAGTCTGTCGGGTGCAGCCGTTTCCGTTCAGTTCTAATCTTCATTTTGAGCTGATGCTCAAAATATCGGATTAGATCCTGATCCGAAAGACGGCCGCCCCGCAAGACTTCCTCCAGTCGCGTCGTCCATATCACCATTCTAGCCGTGGCCAGTAGCGACAGAAACACCATCCGCTTCACTCCAGAGTACGGGGGCGACACATTGTCCACAGCGTATGCGCGGTCAATGGGCACGAGCTCCCGCGGCGCGATACGAGCAGTCAACTCGCCGACACGCTCCCACAACGGGCGAACGCGCGAACAATGGAAGAAGGCGTGCGCAGACGTCTCCTTAATTCCAAGGTTGCAACGCTCACAATCTGGCAAATCCGCCAGGCCCATTGCGAAACGCTTGTCATTGAGAGACAAACCATTCCGAGCCAATCGCCAGGTCAGAGAAAACTCAGAGTTGCTGAGCCAGTCCGCACCTGGCGCCCAAGACCAATGAGAGCAGTACTCCACTCTCGACATGCCGAGCTTACTCCACAGCTTATCCTTCACGGCACCCTCCACTAATCCCCGATAGAAGATTTTCCTAGGCTGTGAAAGGTCACTGGACCGTGGAATGGCCTGCAAGGCCGCCAGACATTCGAGCAGGAATTTCGGTCGCACCCAAGGCCTGACGGTCAGCCATAGGGTCGGGGGAGTGATAGTAAGGCAAGGGAACATGTCCCTCACTACCCCCGCAAGCAACCGATCTTCCTCCAATGCGCGCCTGAGGAATGCCAACCTCGAAGCGAGCACATGGCTCCTCAAGTGTGGCATCCCCAGACCCCCTTGACACGGACGGAGGCAACAGACTCCTTTGTCGACCATGTGTTTGCGTCCTCTCCACAGACAGGAGAATAGCAAACGCTCGAGCGCCTTCTCATGATCGTCACAAAGGGGAAGTACTGACAGCCGGTAAAGGATCATGGGAAAGAGGTATGTATTACACACCTCCGCCAAGCCCTTCACGGAGAGACTCCGTCGACGCCAAGTCTTGACCGACGCGCCGACCTTTGCCAGTATTTCTGACCAGTTTTTCTCCAGCTGTAAGTCCGGACCGAACCAAATTCCGAGGATTTTGACCGGCCCGTCCGTCCAGCTGAAGGGCCCCGGGAGGGAAACACCCTTCCAGGCACCTAACCGCAAGCCGGATGACTTGTCGCGGTTAATTCTGGCCCCTGTCACCTTCTCGTACCGTTCAAGCGCCTGCGGGAGGACACAAAGGTCGTTACGTCATCGGCGTACGCGGAAACCCTGGCTCGAGCTCCACCAGGGACAGCAATTCCACGCAGGACCGGACTGCCAGTCTCGTCCCTTAGCCGGCGAAGGAGGGGCTCCAACGCCAGGACGTAAAGGAGAGAAGACAGTGGACAACCCTGTCGGACCGACCTAGACAGCGCGAAAGCGCCCGACAGCTTCCCGTTCACCTGTACCACAGCCTTGGGGGAGCGATACAGAAGGCTAATCCAGCGGCTGAAGTCGGGTTTGAATCCGGCGGCCTGCAGGACAGCAGCCAGGTAGCCATGGTCAATCCTATCAAATGCCTTGGACTGATCCAAATTGATCAGCGCGGCCTCATCGTCGTCTTCTACACCCTCTATGATCGTGCGAATCAAGTGCAGGTTGCTCTGAATTGTTCGTCCCTTCACAGAACAAGTCTGATCCGGTTCCAACAGAGACTCGGCAACTAGCTGCAAGCGGTTCGTCAGGATCTTGGCCAAAATCTTTAACTCTGTGTTTAGCAGAGTTATGGGCCTGTAATCGTCTAGTTCCCTCCCAACCTTCTTGCCTTTTCTCAACAGCGTGATCACGCCCCTGGTAATCCGACCGGGGATGGACCCCTGCCGAAACCAGTGGTTGAACACGACAGCCAAGATCGGGACAAAAAGGTGCGACATCCTCAAGTACAATTCATAGGGCAAACCATCCAAACCTGGCGACTTGCCACTGCCGACCTTCTTCAAAGCCACGTAGATCTCGTCCTCCGTAATCTCCCCTTCGCAGCTAGCCGCTTCAGCCGGCAAAAGCCGGGGAAAGTCAGCCAAATAGCTGCGAAACTCCTCGTCACGGAGACCAGGCTCCTTGGTAAAACGGTGTTCGAAATGCTGCCGGAACGCCTCGCACATGTCGTCAGTGGACCTAAGGAGATGTCCCTCCGGGTCGCGCACCTCTCGAATGTACCGGTCGCCGGCTCGGCGAATTTCTTCCTTGCGCAATTCTGCGCCCATTTTCACAGCTTCGGAAGACATCTTGCTTAACTTATGTCTAATTACTTGGCCCATGTAGCGCATGCTAGTCGAACGCTCCAGGGCCTCCCTGGCTAAGGCTATCTCTAGGGGATCCCCACCAGCCTCCGCCCGGGCGAAATTAGATCTGAGTGTCTTTGCCTCCGCAGCCTTATCTAGGTTGAGCCGTTGGCTATACCTGGTGGCGAAAGACCTAATGGTGTCCTTAAGGTTAACCCACCACTTACTCCCAATGACTCGCCCAATTAACGCCCGCTGAACTACTCTTGTCAGCTGGTCACGAAAGTCCCGCCTGTCCAGTAAGGACTGATTGAACTTCCAATAACCAGCCAACCTAGGCCTAAAGTCTAACACCACACGGGCACAAACAAGTTTGTGGTCCGTGTAGCCTAACCAGTGGAACGTTGGACATTCTAAGAAGTCTATGTCGGCCACTCTCACTAACATCCTATCCAGGTAAGCAGATACCCGGGTAGAAGGCCAATTAAGCGCCCACGTCCACATGCTCCCTTCCGGATGATCGACCCGGTATCTATCGACGAGACCAAATTCGCCGATCAGATCAACCAGGCTACGATCACCACTCCTCCCGCTAGCGCCCCTTCCTCTATCCCATTTGGGGGTTAGGATGGCATTCCAGTCCCCAACTAAGATTAGCCGTGTTGAATCCACCATGAAGGGCTCCAACAGCCGAAAGAAAGAGACTCGCTCACCTTGATCATTGGGCGCATAAACCGCAATCAGCCGGAACGACTTGCTTTTCACTGCAATATCGGCCACGATCAGCCGGCCCTCGGCACCGACATGGACAAGGTCAATCCTCGCGTCCAGGGTACGCTTGACCAGCAAAGAAACACCTCTGGCATGCCGGCTCCCATATGCTGAATAGACGACAAAGTCGTTAGCCAGCACACACGAGTCGACTTCGCAAACAAAGTGAGTCTCTTGGATCGCGGCCACATCCACGCCGAAGGACAAGAGGTCACGAAGCAGGCGAGCCGCCTTACCCCGATCCCTCAGGCCCCTCGCATTTAAACTGGCTATCTTAATAGACATCTTTTAGACCTGAAACGAGAAAAAGAAAACAGGCAACAAAGGCTCTCTAATCGCATACGGGACGGAAATCTTTGGCAGATAGGACCCCGACGGATTGTCCTAGGGACCCTGTTCCTACATCGGACGTAATCCGTCCGTCTAGGACAATTCCGCCGACGTCCGTGGGGTACATTAGTTTTACCACCCTATACAAACAGGGGTGGAGTAAAACAGGGAACCTCCCCGCACAATTTTTTGACATTTTTTTCAAGTCAGGAGTGTTCTCCTTGACCATGGTTAATTGCGAAAAATGCTTCCTGACTTCAGAAATGTGGTCCCAGACCCTCAGGTTGCCACCGGTATTCCTTACCAGGGTGATGACACCTGGGGCCTGGGGAAAGTTCCTCGGGTTCTCAGTAGACAACCCATCCACCGTAGTGAGTTTGAACAGAGGCTTCAATAGCTTACGCCTCTGCGAAGACCATTCCGATGATATGTCCTGGTTGATTCTTAGGAGCTCATCCCCTTTGGGTAGGCCCTTTTTCTTTTTGGCCCGAACGGGAGAGGGTACAGGAGAAGGGGAGGGGGAGGGTAAACGCGGCCTCAAGGGGGTCAACTTGAAGGTCGGGGACTGGGAGGCTTTGCGCGGGGAAGAGGGAAGGCTCCTCGCTTTTTCTGCGTATGTACTTCTGGCAGGAGAAACAGGCAGTGAAACACATTTTGATGACTTTCTGCTCCTCTCCCTACTCCTGCTCCTTCTACGGCTTTTTGTAATCTCATGTTGCTCCTCCTCCTCGTGCTCCCTTCCTCGTTTCAGGGAGCCTGACCGCTCAGTTTCCATTTTCTCCGGCGGAGACTTACTTCTCTTCTCCTTTTTATCGGGCGATTTCTCCGCCACCGGCTCCATGAGTTTTGCTGGAACTTTGACGGGAGTTTTGGCGGGAGCTTTGCCAAGATCCTTGGCAAGAGTTTTTATGGGTGATGGTGTCTTCGCCGGTGAAGGCGTTTTTCCCTTCTTCCTGGCAACCACCTGCCACTCATTCTCCTTATTTACTACTGGAACTGGTACTGGTGCTGGTGATGGAGGAGCCGTCTTTTCTGCTTGCTGCTTGGACGGCTGGGTGTCGGGGGCCTGCTTCTTTGTTGAGCACGTCTTGGCAACGTGGTCGGCGGCTCCGCACACCCAACAGCAAGGCTTCCGGCCCTCCACGATGACGAATATGGCCCTCTTCCTACATGTCAAAACATTTGGGATGTCTGCCGCCTTCTTCTTGGATATTGTAACCTGCAGGGTCATATCCCCTGTCAGGTATCCGGCTTTAGAACGTGCCGAGGAAACCTCAGCCACCCTTCCGTACTTGGCAAAAAACGCCCCGATGTGATCTTCCGAGATATCCAAGGGGACGCCATGTAACGTAACTTTCAGTTTGCGCATCCCCATGTACTCTGTTGACAGCATCATTTTCTCTGTTTCAAGGGTGACTCCTGCAAGTTGTTTGGCCTCCTCGGCCGTTCCCAGCAACACATCCCAGACCGCGTTGCTCCTTCGGGCCACTGCTTTTGCTCTGATCTTGAGCACTTTTATGGCTTCTTCCACACTCTCACGGCTGACACCCACCGCCTTCTTAGTCTTCAAATCTTTTGTGATTAGAGTAATGATGCGCGCCTCGATTTCCGCAAGCTGCTCCGGCACTGACACTAATTCGGTGCCTTTTATGTAGCACTCATATTTCTCCTTCAATGCCTCGTAGTACTCCTCACCTTTCTTCACACCCTTTCCTCCTGTCCATCCAGATGTTGATGGTTTGGGGGATCCAGGTGCTGGAACCGCTGCCGGTGCCAGTACGGGTTCTGCTACAGGTCCTGGTACTTCTACTGGTGCTGGTATGGAGGGTGACTCCCGTGGCGGCAACTGCCAGTCACCCTCCTTCCCTCCCACCGAGGCCGTGGTGGGAGGAACGACTTCCTCCGGCCCATCTGTGGCCATTGCCTCAAAGAGGCCGAACACCGGACCACCGCTTTCCGGTGTTTCACGTCAAAGACGCTACTTTTACGCAGGCCTGAGCTATAAACTCGGGCTGGAAAGCAGTAAGTCCAAGAACAAAGTACTAGTAGGTATCACGAAGGAACAGATACTATACTCTGATCTTACAACCATTAACCACACAACAAAAAGTCGGGGGGGGAAGGGTTGGTCCCAAATACAGGTGGGGGGTACCAGAATCAAGCAAGTACAAAAATTTAAATACCTAGGAACGATATAATAGGGTCAATTTCACAGATACTTTTTAGTCGTAGAACTAGCAAGTATCTTATTTACTGATTAAATTAAGAATTATAATTTATCAGAAAATTCAAATAAAACGTCGTGAAGTTTTCACTCGTAGTATTTAAAGTTGTCTTTAATCATGATAGCTCTAGTAAGGGGTTACAAACAACATTGGGTTTATTGACTATATTCAAAAGAGTCATACCATCATTTGAAAGTACTCTGTAGTGCAGTGGATGTCGGCTCGGAATGAGAAATCGGAGAGCCGAGTTCGAATTCTAGTTGAATTTCCCACATTCACTTACGCTCAAATACCCTTCGGAAAGGTATTAATCCATCTCTTCCTTCCAGTTATAGGTTAAATAGCAGGACAGATTGGATTCTATTGCCTTGGTTGGCAACCATTCTACAACAGAAAGGAAGAGCAACCTACTGCGGAATAATCATCTGCCCAGTCAGTCATGTCTCTTTCGAGACATGATCGCCGAAGCGTGTATCACGTATGGCACTTGACTGGCTCAATATTGCCAACTTGCTGAAGCAGTTACGAAAAATGCCCCGGAAAACTGACGAAAGGGATTTCGTTTCATCGGGACAAAACTCCAGTAAACACGTCCTTGATTTCAATGGCTTCTGTGAATGACTGTAGTTTTGGAAATAGTTGATCGCTCTCCGTATTATCCTGCTTTGTCCCCATCTAAACATGAAAAACACACTTGACTAGGAACCTGTATCGCACTGAGTACGACGTCATTATCGCTGTTGATTACTTTTGTGACTAACAGCAGGAACAGTCTCACTTGAACAGTCATATATTAGTTTACCTGGAAACAAACAATGTAATTATTAATAAGAACAAGTTGAAATTAATGTATGCAAGATTTCACATCTCCAGCATTAATCTTTCAGAGCCACCCTACGAATTTTCAGCCCACCTTCTAACACCTGCGTATTCTTCTGACGTTGTACTTAATTTGCGTTAAAGAAGTTTTAACAGCAAGTGTATTATTATTGAAAAAGCAAACACTTTTGTCTTTCAAATATATATGTTTTTATTGTTTTTTTTTTAGGTTTCCAAAGTCCAGCGCATATTAAAGTAAATATCAACGTTTTGTTAACTATCAAAATAAAAGATTTAAACTCTAAATCAGGATTTATTGAGAGAAAGGTGAATAAATGAACACTGCATGCGCAAAAGTCTGAAATATTGACTGCTGTGCACGATCAATATTTATCTGCAAAATCATTTCCGAAAGTGATATTTCAGTGGCAGTTGTGTTTAAAGAAATATCAACTCCGGCGAAGAGATATGAAAAACACCGACTTGATGGAATTGTTTTTCTCTTGTTTGTCTTTTTTGTAATTGTTGTTGTTGCAGTTTCAATCTTTTAACATCAAAAATATTTTCTTTTTTTTTCAACAAGAAACTAATCAGTAGTCAGACATTCCACTCTGCTGGTATTCTAAAAAAAACTTTAGGCTGTTCAATTTCTGCCACTCTCTCTTTCTCTTCTGAAAGGATTCAGCTTTTCATGCCCAACTAATTGGGAGCTTTTATGCGGGAAATTAAATATAAGACTGTTTTGGATTCGGGTTACAATATTCAGGCTACTAGACTTGAAATATAAGAACATTACGTTAATGGAATCAACTTAGAAGTATATTAGAACTTTACTATATATATATATATAATGAACTCTTCCGTCTGATTCTACGTATGAGGATCTGACAGTTTAATTGTTTCAGTTATGAAACCAAGTTAAACCCACACAAGTGATTTGATGAATATAGTGAAGGCTTGTGCAGAACCATCCACACTTTTCGGAACTATTGATATACTCAGTAGGGGATTATAAATGCCACAGATGATGCAGACAATAGACCTACTGCGGTAGACTGGTTGCCACCCAATGCGATAGAACCCAATCTGTAATCTGTCTTGTTATTTAACTCATAACTGTAGGGAAAGGGCGTATTGTTACCTGTTCCGAGGGAATTCACAGAGTATCCATTAGTTAATGTTAATTAGAAGCAGGTTTTTGGAATTTAGCTACCTGATTATCCTTTTGGATTAAAAAAAAAAAAAATATATATATATATATATATATACTAGCAGTATAGCTCGGCGTTACTCGGGTGTAATGAAAGCTTTAAAACATGGTTCAGCCGTTTCGGAGTTTATAGGTAACGAACACACACACACACACACACACACAGAGAGACAAAGTTCCATTTATAAATAAGTTTAGATTAGATATATATTTTAAATCCAAAAAGATAATCAAGTAGGTAAATCCCAAAATCCCGATCCTAATTAATATTAATTTCATTAATATTAAAATTGATCAAGGTGGAGGGCTTAATGCAAATATTATATTATATTTACAGAGGCAAATATAAAAATAAAACAAAATTTCGATGTTTAAATCCGTTGAATAGCCATTTCTACAGGTTCCTCAGCAACGGCGAAACGTAATATTTATTCAAATTCAAATGACTAAAGATAGATACCGGTAGAAGTAAAAAAAATTTTTTTTTTCCATCCATAGGAAAATAAAATGGGTGGGATTAATAATTTTTGAATTTAGGGAAGTAAAAATGGAAGCAGACAGATACCTATGTCTCATATTAAAAGAACTCCCACCTACCTTTTGTGAGTTGAAATTTAGCCATGTCAGGGGGAATAAAAGTGGTAGGGGAAACGAAAGGGAAAAAAGGAAAAAGAGGAAGGGGTTGTTGACAAAGAAGTAAGCCAAGAAAAGAAAAAAATTTCCCATAGAAACAAAAGAAAACTGCAACCATCAGTGTTTAAAACACACACACACACATATATATATATATATATATATATATAATGCGTCTAGAGATTATATGCAAAAGAGGTATTGTACTATTATTTATAGCGAGTAAACATGAAAGCAATTAAGTCCCAATTTGCAATTTCCGATTGCTATTTAGTATTTTTTCAGTAATTATAGCAACTTGCGGTGTCAAGAGATTATTTACAGGAACTAGAATTTAGTATCATGGCTCGTAAAAAAGAACATACAATGAATGAAAATAACTATATAGCAAATAAATTAGCAAAGGAAAGTCTTCGCTTCAAAAATCTAAGAATTTGAAAAGAGAAATTCGAACAATCAAGAAAATATGTCAAATGGGAATTAAACCAAGGAAAAAGTCTCAGGCTGAATTCCGGAATTTAACAAATCGAGATCTATCACATATCCGAAGAGAATTAATAAGAAATCCAAATGCCTCAAGTGCGTTCATATTTGAGGCTGCTGAAGCTCATATGGTATCAAGGGAAACAAGGTGTAAAGCATTAAGGAAGTTTGCTGATGTAAAAATTCAAATAAAGAAACCCATTTTAACAAAAAAACATAAGGAAAGAAGATTGCAGTGAGCAAAAATACATGAAAACTGATTTCAATAAAGTGCGTTTTACAGACAAATCAAAGATCAGCCTCGATGGGCCCGATGGATGGGCTCGAGGATGGATTTGCAAGCAACATGACTCAAGAAAAATTTTTAAACGCCAACTAGGGGGCGGTGGGATCATGATACGGGCTGGGATTATTGGTAATGAGCTCCTGGGTCCATTTAAAGTGAAAGACGGGGTTAAAATGAATTCCAAATGTTACTGTGAATTTCTAGAGCAATATTTCTTTGAATGGCTTGATAACCAGTCTTTAGCCAAGCGTAGATCTATGATCTTTATGCAAGAAAACGCACCAAGTCATGCATCAAAGTTTACTAAATCCTGTTTGAAAGAAAAGAGATTTGTTGAAGATTGTCTTATAAACTGTCCTTCAAATATCTGTGAATTGAATCCTATTAAGAACCTGTAGAGCATCCTCAAGAGGGACATTTATTCTAATGAAAGGCAATTACACAGCAAGTGTGACCTCTGGGAAGCAGTTAAAGTTGCTGCAAACAACTGACCAACCGCTAAAATTGCAAATCTAACATCAGATGTTGACAATAAGCTACTAAGAGTTATTGAAAAGAAAGGAGCATTTGTGCAATAAATTTTGGGGGGTTCTTCTTTTCTTTTTTTTTTTTTTTTGTTAATATATCTTTTATTTAAAAATTGTTTTTTTATGTTTTTCTTTAAGAATTTGACGAATTTGTTCTAAAATCTTTTCATATTATTGTTTTACATTAGTGTTACACGGTGTAATAATATAAAAGTATCAAAATAAATAGTTGCAAATAAACTACTCGTAGTCAAATTAGTCTGTTTTGTTAATTTAGTAATTTTTTTTCAAACCAAAAACAATAGTTTTCTCTATCACTATATATCTAAGTTAATAATATTGAGTAGAATCTAAACAACATCATAATAGAACTTTTAACATTAAAGACGCAACTCTTTGTACCAATTCATAACTTGCATATAATCTCTAGACGCAGTTATATATATATATATATAAATATAGTGGCAATAGAAACTCTATACAAATTAATCAATAGTACAAAAATTTATCATTAAAATGAAAGTGGTTAATTCATAACATCTTATTGTTATTAACCAGTATTAACCAGAACCATATTGATAATAGATTTCTGGACTGTTGATTAATTACTTTGTATTAATTGTTATTGTAAGAAACAGTATAGTGATTTTATTTCTAACATATATATATTTATTTAGAATTTATAACATAAATCTGTTATAATATCACTACGGAATGCCTACTTTTGTAGTGATATCATGACATATTTGTGTTATAAATTCGGAATAAATATTATTAGATCTACTTTTTATTGAGCACTTTTTAAGAATAGTGTTTCATTGGATACGGAATGTTATTTCATCTATACCTACCCTATAGTTATATCTATCTAAACTCATTTATAAATGGAACTTTGTCTGTGTGTGTGTGTGTGTGTGTGTGTGTGTGTATCCGTTACCTATAGACTCCGAAACGGCTGAACCAATTTTCTTGAAAATTTACACAGTTGTACTATAAGCGTCTGCGAGTGTTCTTAATTGGTTTTGTGTCAAGGTACCCACGATAAATATCGAAAATCGATAATCGAAAAAATCGAGTTATAGTAGGAGTGGTCCGATTTTGATCAAATTTGATACACTCATAGACAAAGACATAAGAAACGATATTCAGAAGTTTCAAGGTTGCAGTTGTTACAATAGTGCAGAAAATCGATAATATATATATATATATATATATATATATATATATATATATATATGTATATATAAGGCAAGATGTGTGTATGTGTGTCTGTTTATCTGTCTCTATTTCCTTTATACAAATCCACAATTTTTATCCGATTCTCACCAAACTTCACACAAATATTCTTTAGGCTGAGTCTGAGCTCCAGGACCATGGATTAGTTTTGAAGCTTTCATTACACCCGAGCAACGCCGGACTATACTGCTAGTATATATATATATATATATATATATATATATATATATGCATACAGGGAGATTGTTGTAGCCATGTATCTACAAAGATATACTATCCACTTATGGCAACACGTCCTAAAAAAGGACAATTATGAATTTAAAAACTGAATTTGAATCTTGAGAAAGATGATTGGAAACTTTGTCATACACTATATACGCCAATTCTCTGTATTCGGCTCTTCTACAAATTGTGGTTGGTTCTGCAGAAGCCATTACCGTAATAATAAAATCGTATATGCGAGTAGTCTAGCTGCTGGGTTTTCAGAAATGAGTTGCTGTACCCTTATATGTCTAAAACGACGGGAGATTCGAGTAGGAAAATGAAAAAGGTTTGATTCCGAATTCAAATTTCCCCTTTGTTATATTTGTATATTTGTGAGCAGAGTGAGCAAAGGAGTAAGTTTTACACAAATCTAAAGTGGTAGCCCTAATGCGGTTGAAGGATGACCCCATTAGTTTTTGCCAACATCCGCAGCTGCACCGGTACCAAACAGTACTGATGTTTTCCCCTTTCTTTTGGATTCTACCGGCAACGCCAAGAGGTGGGTCTTGACGAATAGGCAGTATGATATCTCCATATCTCTCGCCCAGGGCTCTATTGTCTCTTCCGTCGGACGGATGCCAACGCAACGCGAGTGAAATAAAGAAGAAAAGAAAAATCAGAAGGCCTGCTGTTACAAAAAACAAAACAACAAAAGCACTATTTCCGCACATAAGTGTCATCTATGAGAAGCAACAAAGAAGTAAAGAAAATCTACAGTGACTGGGAAAAAAAAACACAAATTGCCAAGTTTAGCCATATTCTTTAGAGTAATATATCCCGTCGCATGTATGCTCAGAAAATTTACTGCTAAGAGCCAGTAGCTGCAAATGTCAGTCTACCCCGCGAATATTTTGGCTCGTGACTCGGATATATATCTGCGAGTATGTTTTTGATAAAATTGGAAATATTTAATGACTTTTACGTACACTCTCTGTCGACGTGGTGTACTGGTTAGCAAACTTGTCTCACAAGCACGGGCTTAGGGCCTATCACGTTGAATACACCGGTTCTCGCTCGATCACCGAAGTTAAGCAACGTTGAGCCTGGTCAGTAGTAATGGGCGACTGCTTGGGAATACCAGCAAGCGTATAGTGACGGATGTGCGTTGTGGTGCAGTGGATATCAGCTCGGAAAGAGAAATCGGTGAGCTGAGTTCGAATTCCAGTTGAATATCCAGCATTCACTTAAGCACTGTTACCCTTGGGAAAGGTATTAATCCGTCCATTCCCTCCAGTTATGGGTTAAATAACAACGGTAGGACTTGGGGACCCTGCTCTTAAAAACAAATCCCAATGAATCGTGAAAAGGAAAACCTTGTAAAAATAAAATAACCTTACCCAAAAATCACTGGTTATGACCTTAAAATGATCCCATAAGGATTGATAGGTCGTTAAGCCTAAAAAGCAAACAAACAAACTCACAAGCACGACTTAGTAGTCAGTACGATTTTCACTGGGTGCCTCATAATTTTGGCCTTTTTCTGCATCTAATCTAGGCTTAGAAAACAAGCTCTCTGTAAACATATATATATATATATATATATATATATATATATATATACAGGGTATTCATAAAGTTCGTGTGCACTTTAAAAAATCTGTAACTTTATTTGTATTTGCGAAAGAAATAATTTGTAAAAAGCATTAGAAAGAAGTAAATGTATATTTTTAAGGCTTTATTGAAATTTTATTTAGGTTTCCACGTATCCTCCATCATTAGCAATACAAAGGGTAATACGATTTTGCAGTTCACTAAAAACGTTTACCAACTGATTTACAGTAATGCCTGAAATTACATTACTTATTTTAGCTTTCAAATCTTCTAATGAACTAGGTTTGGTTGCATACACAATTGTTTTCACATGAAAACATATCTAATAGAGTCAAATCTGGCGAACGTAGAAGCCAATAAATTGGTTCACCCCTTTCGATCCATCTGCTAGGAAATTCCTGATTTAGAAACTGCCTAACACTCAGAGCAAAGTGACAAGGTGCTCCCTCTTGTTGAAACACTGGATTATCTTTCAAGTTTCATTGTTCAAGCTGCGGAATAAAGTAATTCTACAGCATATCTAAATATTTTTAAAGTGCACATGAACTTTATGGACACCCTATATATATATATATATATATATATATATATCCGAGTGAATACAGAACGAAGAATTCTTAGAACATCCAAAACATTAATTTAAAACAGTGCTCGAACTTAGTATCGAACACTTTCCAACCTTACATAAAGAAAAATGCAAACCCAATATATATAAACCCCAACTCTAACCACCCACCATCTATTATCAAACACATCCCATCATCGATAGAACGCCGCATTAACACACACTCATCCAGTAAAGAAATATTTGATAAACACAAGGTAATTTACGATAAAATCCTTAAGGATAGCGGATATCAATCATCAAAAATCAGCTTTGTGGAAAAATTCAGAAGTTCAAAAATCAAAAATAGAAACCGAAAAATCATATGGTATAACCCTCCTTTTAATCAATCAATTAACTTCAAACTAGGACATAAATTTCTTCAACTAATAAATAAGCATTTCCCCAAAGATAACCCTCTAAATAAAATATTCAATAAAAATACAATTAAACTAAGCTATAGCTGCTCCAATAATCTAGAAAAATAAATAAAGTACATAACAACAAAATATTAAAACACTAATACCAGTCTGGCCCATAATAACAACCTCTGTAACTGTAGAAACCCTAACCAATGCCCCATGACCAATAAATGTCTAACGAAATCCCTGATATATATGTGTTCGATCTCATCTATCTCATCTATGGAAAATTCTAAGGATGAAAACATGTATATCGGAAATACCATGAACGTATTTAAAAAGCGATTTTACAATACCTTTCATCCTTCAATAACAAAGAAAAACAAAACATGACATCTCTCTCCAAATACTTTTGGAAGTTAAAAGAGGAAAATAAAATGCCTCAAGTTAAATGGAAAATCCTTAAACAAGCAAGAACAGCTAAATTTATAAAGGAACCATGTTCCCTCTTTTTTCAAGAAAAAATTGAGATCCTTAAATATATGAAGAGTAACAAGCTTTTAAACCAGAGGCATGAAACCACAGTAAACTGCAAGCACATTAGAGAGCTAACATTACAATCATGCTAAAATAATACTGCAAGAGCCAGAACTAGGACCCCACATATATATATATATATATATATATATATATATATATATAATATCGAATTACTGAATTCTAAAGTAAGGTTTAATATTAATTATAAAGTAAGGTTAATAACCATAATTAGTATTAATTAATAAAGTAAGGTTAATAAACATAATTAGTATTAATTGATATTAATTATAAAGTAAAGTTAATAACCATAATTAGTAAGGTTAATAACCATAATTAGAGTAAGGTTAATAACCATAATTAGAGTAAGGTTAATAGCCATAACCATAATTAGATGAATCATATACTGACTAGATGTAAGAATAGAAATTTAAAATTTAAAATTTAATAGATAAAACGGTTTCCAAACTACGATCTCATTAAAAATTAAAAATTTAAAAAAATAATAGAAAAAACATATTCCCTAAATCCAAAATTAAGATTAAACATGCAAACTTACATTAATTATAAAGACTCTGCTTAAATAAAAATAAATTAAAAAAACATCCACGCCAATTACTATCGGCTCTTCTAAGAAATCCATAAAGATATAGTCTAGTCAACTGTCTAGAAATCAAAGACTATCATTAATCACCACTTAAGAAACACCCTCTCCAAAGAATTCCAACGGTAACAGACATATTCCCCTATAACTAACCCCCACCAACACCTCTAACAAAACACTCTCTCCAAAAATTCAAACGGTCAAAGACCTTTTCCCCTATCACTAACCCCCACCAACACCTCGAACAAAACTAAATAAATATAAAGACAAAGGATTTCCAGTACTTTACACACCGCCTGATGAGACATTGAAGTTTCAATGTCGAAACGAGCGTACCTTTGTAGCGGATATATATATAGAATAATTATGTACATGTTCTAAAATATAATATATATATATATATATATATATATATATATATATATATATATATATCCAAGTATGGGTGGAATAATATTCCCCATTCAAAGAAACACTATTTTTAAAAAGTGCTCAATACAAAGTAGAGCTAATAATAATAATAATATTTATTAATAAATTATAACATTGATATGTTATAATATCACTACAAAAGTAGCTATTTTGTTTCGACACTTTTTGTGTCTTTTCAAGTGATGTTGTTATTTCGAAATGAATGGCTTTAAAAGGTTAAGAACAAGCAAGACCTCTTTCATCAGGGAGACATTATTGTATGTACAATGTGGACCAATCAGAATAAAGCAACTTTTACTTTGGAGAATATGTGGGAAGACTTAAAATTAATCTTGGTGGGCAATGGTATTAAAATTTTATAAAATTAAGATCAGCATTATTAATTAACTATTTTATCTACTATATTTTTGTTGCTTTTGTAGTGATATTATAACATATCAATGTTTATTATAATTTATTAATTAAATTATTATTATTATATATATATATATATATATATATATATTACAACAGAAACCCTGAAGAGTGAAGACATTACAATAATGCCTTTACGAAACTTTGAAGTCGGCAAGACTGAAACAACACTGATCAGTTAAGTAAACAAACCCCTCAATGTTAATTATATTATCGTTCTAACTCTTTCTTGATATCGAACACTTTATGAAAAAATTCACTTGGCTAAAATTCGACATCAAACTATATATATATATATATATATATATATATATATATATATATATATACTGGGTGTCCATAAATTTTGTGTGCAATTCAAAAATTTAGAACTTTATTTGTTTTTGTGATAGAAATAATTTGTAAAAAGAATTACAAAGTAGTAAACCTATATTTTTTAAGGTTTTATTGAAATTTTATTTAACTTTCCACATGTCCTCCATCATTAGCAATACAAAGGGTGATACGATTTTTCAGTTCATATTTTTTTACTTATCTAAAAATTGTTGCAAATTTTGTAGTAAAGAATTAGTTAATAACTATACTTAAAACTAGGTACATTAAACCTTATAATTTTCTTTTACAGATTATTTTATCACAAATAAAAATAAAGTTATAAAATTTTAAAGTGCACACGGACTTTTTGGATGCCCTGTATATATATATATATATATATATATATATATATATATATATATATATATATATGTGTGTGTGTGTGTGTGTGTGTGTGTGTGTGTGTGTGTGTGATTAAATAATGTGGACATTTTATAACTATTTTATAATAATCCTTTCTAATTCTTTTATTATTTTCTTTATGTTAAGTTGAAATTCATCAAGGAAGGCTCCTTTATTTTTTGTTAACTTTCAATCTCTTTCGAGATAATCTTCAGGGGTCAACTGCAAAGACAAACTTAATGTAATTGCAAACTTAGTGATGGTGATTTTTGTAAATATGCCTCAACGTGCGCTGTTATAATTATTGTCAAATTATTATTATTTTAAAATTAACCATTGTAGCTACTGTGGTTTTTAAACAAGCAATAATAATATTAAACAATATCAACCTATTATTTGTAAAATTTTTAAAAGCAATTTTGAAGAAATTTCTAAAACTTAAAAAAAACTGTTTCTAAAAATTTATCTAAATAAAATTTTTAAAAAAATGAAATTTTTCAAATGTTTTCAAATTCATATCTTGTAAACAAATGTCCTTCTCGTAGCACTTCCTTATTGATTCTATTATATTGTCCGATTTCAATCAACAAGTTAAACTTTCTCTCTCTCTCTCACGCTTACGCATGCACACACACTCACATACACGCACGCACACGCACGCACGCACACACACACACACACACACACACACACACATATATATATATATATATATATATATATATATATATATATATAATGGACAATGTCTGTTATGTTTAATTATGAGCTGTTCTAAACATCGTATTTTGGCTTTAATTTCAGGTGAAAATAAAAACAAAGATTGTCCAATATTTGGATATTTTCTGTTATGCTGGTTCTAAGCTTCCAGTTCACATTATTAAAAAAATATCTACTGCCTCGATACAATATATATATAGCATCGCTCATTCAGTAAAATGAATTAGAGCACTCTAGCTATTGGGCGCGTATAATGATAATATATGCGCAAAAAGTCTGCCTTCTTCCTTCTAACGTACTGATGGGCTGTGATACAGCAAAACAGATCTGTCTGCGGATGACGATATATATATATATATATATATATATATATATATATATATATATATATATATATAATGGATGTTACCGTGGTTTCAACGAGAGAAAAGTGTATATTTTTAATAAAAAAAGAAACCGCAGGTGTTCTTTTAGAAAATATATAGTGTGTTCTATATATTTTTTTAAATTTTTCTAAATTTTCTATTCTGCTACACGTGTTTCTGGTCTCACGACCGTCTTCAGGCAGTGTTTGTCAGTCATCGTCTTGCTTGTGTGTGGTAGCAGTTCACATCTTATACTCGTGAGGGAATCTCTTTCTGCTTTGAGGGGTATTAAAATGATTTGGGATAGGTTAAATATTGGACAGAGGAATGTTTTGTTTTTATTTCTTTGTGTTTTTTTTTAAATTTACATATACCCAGACACACACACACACACACACACACACACACACACACACACACACACACATATATATATATATATATATACACGTCTTATGTTGTGTCGGGTTTCATGCGTGTGGTACTGCGTTCGTTCTTGCTAGTGTTTGTATAAAAATGTGTGTGTGCATATATGTGTGAGCATATGCTGTCCGTTTGGGCGCGTGTTGTGTGAGGGGATATGATTTAATAAGTGCAGGTTTAAATTTGTTTATGAAATATCATGTGTGTTTCTGGTATGAGTAATTGTCTCTCTGATATAAGGACATCATTTTTAATTTGCCTTGCTTGCACTGGAAGATGTGTTGCGTTACAAAGTGTTTACTGTTGTTTTAAATTATGATGTTGCTTTTGTGAAAGGATACTCTGTAGCTTATTGCTTGTCTGATTCCTATATAAGATTTATTACATTTTGTGCACTTGTGTCGATATAACACATTTTTAGAGTTGCAGTTCAAATTTGTGTTTATTGCGAATGTCTTTGTGGGGTTTTCAAAAGTGTAGGTATTTCCCTCTGTAATGATATCACAAACCACACATCTTTTAATGTTACATTTTGTAACCCCCTGTGTTTTGTGTTGGTTAAATTTGGATGAGGTTAAAATGTGGTTCAGGTTTTAGGTTGGTGTTTGCTCTTAATTATTTTGGTCGGTTTTAATATGTTTTTCATTTTATCATTTTTGTTTAGTAGGTTTATTTTTTCAAAATTTATGTGAATAATTCTGGGTTGTTCCTGTTGTACGTTGAGATATGTTAGAGTCTGCTCGATGTTGCAGTTTTTTTGGGGGGGTTCATAGTTCTTCTAGAGGTATTTTCCTCTGACAATTTAAAACCTTTATTTATAAGTGTTGTGGGGTAGCCTCGTTTTTTTTTTAGAGTTTCACGCAGTTCTTCAAGTCGAGATTTTTGTAGGTATTTGTCATCCACTATAGTACAAATGCTATGTGCTAAGGAATAGAGGATGGATTTTAGGCTGGTTATCGTGTGATGGCCCTTAAAATAAATATATTGTTGGGTGTCTATAAGTTTGTGGTAGTTATCTGGGGTTATGTGGTTGTTCTTAGTTCTAATGATTATGTTTAAGAAGTCGTAATTCGTAGAATATATATATATATATATATATATATATATATATATATATATATATATAATGTTCAATTGTGATAATGTTTAGCGTCAATGTTTTTTACTGTGGTTTTAGTGACAAAATGTATTTTGACAAGCACTGTTTTTTTGTTTTTTTGTGTATTTTATCGACTAAGAGATAGGACAAAAACAACGTGGCTTCGTTAAAATACCAGTACGAAGAATGAGATATTCATGCTCATAATGCTATCTAACCGGGCAATACAAATACAGGACCATTATATGTGCTTTATAGACTACGCAAAGGCGTTCAACAAAGTACGACACAAAGACTTGATATAGATGCTCGACAACCTCGATATTTTCGGATAAGACGTTAGAATAATCAAGAATCTATATTGGCAGCAAACGGCTTGTGTACGGATAGGAAGTGAACTCAGCAGGTATGCAAAATAGAACGGGGCGTAAGACAAGGATGTGTTTTCTCACCGTTTTTTTTTTCAGCTCGTACAGCAAAGCAATTATAACAGAAATAAAAGCCTTGCCAGGATTCGTCATTGGTGGCCACAATCCCAACTATATAAGATACGCGGATGACACTGTGCTGATAGTAGACACTGGAAGGAAAAATGCAGAACATTCTACAGAAGTTAGCAAAAGAATGTGAGAAGAAAGGACTGAACATAGACTTCAAGAAAACCGGATGTATAGTCATAAGCCAAAAGAGGAGCCTAATATGCCAACTACAGGTCGGAGAAACTAAAATAAAACAAGTAAAAATTTCAAGCAGCTAGGAAGTGTTTTGACAGAGGAGGGAAAGTGCAACATGAAGATCCAAAGGCGCATTGGCATGGCCAAAGACGCATTTCAGAAGCTAACCTGAAAGACAGGAAAATATAATTAGAAACAAGGAAAAGAGTGCCGGATTGCAATATGATATCTGTCCTTCTGTATGGAAAAGGATGTCGGAGATCTCATCAAGGATGAAGGGGCGCTTGAGGCAGCAGAAATGTGGTTTTGCAAAAGGATGCTTAGGATACCATGGACGAAGCACGTGTGCAACGATGAGGTGTTGGAAAGTCTGCAGACGTGAAGAAAACTCATACTTAATATCAAGAAAGAGACAAATGAGATTCACGTAATGAGGAAGTAGGGTCTGGAGAATTTAATACTCACAGGTTGGATAAAGGAAAGAAAAGACAGGGGAATGAAGCGCGAGACGTACTTGTGAGGTCTGAGCAAATGGATGGCGGGGTGGGGTTTAAAAGAGATACCAATAGAAACATTATTGAGAGCGACAAGAGACAGATCCAAGTGGAAGTACAGAGCGTTTGTCTCTTTAACTTTGAATTCAAAACCTTAATTCAAAACCCGAGAAAGATCGTTCTAGGACTTCGTAGCATACTATATGCGCCAATTCTCTGTACACGGTCCTCTCAGTAGTCTGGCTATCGGGTTCTAAGAAATAAGTTGCTTACCCTTATATGTTGAAAACGACAGGAGAGTCCAGTAAGAAAATGAAAAATGATAAGTGTGATTCTGAATTCAAATTCTTCTTTGTTATATTTGAATATCTGAGAGAAGTGTAAATACATCAATCTTCCCAGATTCGTATCTGATTGGTCCCAACCTGGCACCTCGATTCCAACCACTTTCTCATCGGCGGGATATGGCTTCCCTCTGTCTCTTCCACAAATATTTTTATAGCTTCTACTCCAAAGAACTTAGATCACTGATGCCCCCTCCACAAGAATTTAATCGGGCAACCAAACTGGCATCAACGTACCACCCTTTTACAGTTAGATTAACCAAATGCAGGCGCCAATTCTGCTCCATCGGCTTCTTTTCTCGCGCTTCCCGCCTGTGGAACTCCTTTTCATATACCTGCTTTCCTGCCGGCTACAACCTCCAAGAATTTAAATGCAAAATCAATTCCCATCTATTATCCACTTAACTCCAGCCCTTTCCACATCATCCTGTTTATCTTGTTCTTTTCCTTTCTCTCTACCTTCGTAAATGTCTCCACTCCTGTGTTCATATCCTTCTCTTGCCCTTTCTCTTTCACCTCCTGTAGCTGGTTCGTCTTTGTCTTCACTCTTTCCCTGTTTGATACTTTAACTCTCTTATGTAGCCCCCCTGCACATTAGTGGTGGTACCACCTTGCTGGGGGTGAAATTATTAAAAAAAATAGTAAAAACGTAATGTTCCAACAGAATAGACTTTATTTAATAATCCGACAATATTTTCTCAATTTAAATGTAATTTTTAGTGGATACTTATATTTGAGTTTACGCTGCATTTATTTATTAAACAAAAGAAATCTTTCTTTAAAAAATGTGGTAGAGCTCTTCGTGCATCCCTCTGAGCAGAAGTAACACCGTCATTACATGCAACCTACTTTTAAATTGACTCAGGCACGTAGCAACCTTGACAATCAGGCGATATCTAAAACGTGCATTCAAACAAAATTCTAAAGATATAAAATTTCTCAAAGTTTTCATTTCTTCTCAGTTTCGTATCTAAACAAAAAAAATAATTTTCTAAGGTAATGGATTTTTATTAATCCGACAAATTTTTTACAATTTATTTTTTATGAATACAAATATTTGAGTAGACGCTCCGTTTATTTATTGACCAGTATATTTAATTTTCGCCTACCTGCTTAAGTATTCGATAAATCTTATTTAAAAAAATTATGTGCTTTCCGGGGCAGCATTCAAAAATTTTTTTCAAGAACGCTCACGTAACGGTGATTTTTCGGAACACTCACGTGACGAGGAATTTTTGAACGCGCAATTTTTAAAATTACAAGAAATCATAACGTTTTCATTCATGGTATTTTAATAATTTCTGTTCTTTCATTCAATAATTCATTTTTGTTTTGGAAAAAGTCGCTAACTTTTCTTCCTGAAACAGTGTCGACATGTTTTGCCACTGTTGTAAGGCTTGACTGTTTTCACTATACTCCACGTTATTTCTGAGTCTTTTCCATATTTTAATTTCAATTTCCACATGTGGCTAGCCAATTCTGTATAATTTTTAAACTTTTTTATTTTACATGTAGACCTGGGATTGAACCACCTGGTCTTAAAGGTGTATTTGGTTGATCCCAAATATATTTTGTTCTGATCATTTGTCATGTACTTTTGGTTTGTAATATATATATATATATATATATATATATATAGAGAGAGAGAGAGAGAGAGAGAGAGTAAGAGAGACACAGAGAGATTTGTACCCACAGAAAAGACATATAGATTTAAACAAAGTAGACCTCATAATACACCTTACAACTTAGGAAACTTTCGCCCAAAACATTATCAAAGGCGTACGTTGGCAAAATTAAAGAAATAATCAAGAACACAATAATCTAACGTTTGAGAAGGGAAGTTGAAACTCGATTAAAAATAATTTTTAATCAAAAATAATGTAAATGGGGTGTAAACATAAAGTTCCACAAGAATAACAACAAAGAAAAGAAGGGACTCACAAACACTCCATCAAACGTAAGGAGCGAATAAGATGCTCCTTTTGTCTGCACAGACTGGGATGGTAAATCTTTAAATAGACAGCCTCAAGAACACGAAGATGGCAAGACGAACGAATCGGGAAACATGTGTCCTCGTAACAAGAAATACAGTAATATCTGTCAAGCAAATGTTGCATGACTCGACAATCAGGCAACATTTGCTCGACAGACTATGCCTCTTGTTACGAGGATTTATGTTTCACGATTCTGCACAGCGCTCGCTAGTCTTTAATCGAGTTCTAAGTTCCCTTCTCAAACGTTATATTATTGTGTCCTTGATTATTTTTTTAATTTTACTAACGTACGCCTTTGATAATGTGATGGCCGAAAGTTTCCCAAGTCGTAATGTGTACTATGACGTCTACTTTGTTCGAATATATATATATATATATATATATATATATATATATAGATACAATAAATTTAGAAGTTCAAAACCGTTGTATGATCATTTCTACATGAAATCCCTAAGAAAGAATTCACGCTTCATCGGCAACTTATACTCAAAATAAAATAAGATATTATCGGCGAAAATTCAAAAATTTCAAAAATTTACGTCACAGAAAAAAAAAACTAGATAGGAGGTATTAATAAGTAGGTAGCAATCAATGTCTATTTTAAGATTTTGGCCAACATTACTTTTATATTGAGTTGTAAGTAAAAAATAGCATTTGGCTATGTCTAGCTCTAAAAAGGGGGAAAGGGAAGTAAAGGAAATGGTGTTTGACAGGGAAGGGGGCTAAAACAAAATGGAAAGAAAAGGAAAGAATGGGGAAAAAGAAAAGGAAAAAAATAAAGAAAAGAAAATTTTCATACACGTAGAGACGCTAGGGATGTGTTAACAAAACTAGCGTTTTTAAATGGATATGAAATTATTAGAAAAAGATTTTTAGAAAAACACATTTATTTGGGGGAAAAAACTGACATATAATTTATTTAAATTTAACTAAATTTATTTGAAGAATTATAAACCTAGATTTAAATTAAAATAAAATAACAATTATAGAAATTATAAAATTTATTAAAAAATTTTTTTTTTAATATTTTAGGCGCGGGGAAAAATATATATACATGCAGGAAAAATTGGGGGTTAAGTTAGTCGAAGTATCCTTATTTCTTAAAAGGTAGACATTAATAGGAGAAAGAAAGAGTAAGGTAGAGGGGTACAAAATTTACTATTTAAAAATTACATACATACATACATACATACATACATGCATACATACACACACACACACACACACACACACACATATATATATATATATATATATATATATCTGTACGTATGTATGTATGTATGTATAATTTGTATTAGGGTAGCAATCTCTTTTTTTATACATACTTCATTAAAGGCGACTCACAGGACACTACGTTTAAGATTTTTATTATATATAAGTGTTTTCTTTTTTCGAATACAGAACATGTAAGAATTATCCAAATGATTTGTGGATCAGAGCGGTTTCAGCAAATCTACTAGCCATTATCAAGGGTGTTTCTGTTTTGTTTTGTTTTGTTTCTCTGAATGTGTTCATTTTTCTTTTTTAGTAATAGGAATGTTTCCATTTCCGAACACAGTCAGCACGTTGTGACGGTGTTCATAGCTAAGAGTTGATAGATAGATAGATAGATAGATAGATAGATAGATAGATAGATAGATAGATAGATCATTTAGTTTCTATTTCTTTCTTTAAAAGTTTTCTACACAAAGTATTCTCAACATTTATCGACGTGCAAAGTAGAATCAGCAAGCAGAGTTCAAGCAATTCAAATTGTTTAGATAGATAGATAGATAGATAGATAGATAGATAGATAGATAATGAATAGAAAATATGATAGATAGATAGATAGATAGATAGATAGATAGATAGATAGATAGATAGATATGAACTGCCGAAAATAGATAGATAGATAGATAGATAGATATAGATAGATAGATGCAAGGGCTTGAAAAGATAGATCATGCAGAGATTGACATAAATGGCTGAACCAGATCTGCGAACAAATTTTTTACATGCATTGAATGATAGAATCCTTTATATATAAATAGATAGGAAATATCTAATAAAGGTAGATATTAAAAAAAGTTAAATGAACCAGATGGCAGAATATATTTTTAGACATACAGATAGATGTAAACAAAAAAATAAAATATAAACATAGATCTATCTATCTATCTATCTATCTATCTATCTATCTATCTATCTATCTATCTATCTATGTATATATATATATATATATATATATATAGAGAGAGAGAGAGAGAGAGAGAGAATGAGTAAACGCATATATTCATTCAAGATTCTCTCATTTTATTTAAAAAAGAAAATGCTCCCATCGCTTAACACGGGTATACATTATTTCGCTACAATTTTGGATGGAAATGCATTTCGTTTTGTCATTCACACACATACTAAACTTACCGACATATAAACACTTAATTCGTGTATAATTTAAATACGCTTGGCACATAGTATTTTTGCATACATATACTTACATTCATAATAAACATCTAGTGTGTCACACACACTTAAACAGACCTAAGTTTTTACCATACATTTAAAGATTCATTCATTGATTCATTACACGTAACACGTATCTGACCTATGAAATCAAGCCTCAGTAAAAATACTGTCTCTGTGAAGTTTAAAAATATTTTTTTAAATCTTAATTTTGTTTAAATCATTCGTCCTTAAAAAATCTATGAAGAAGCTCGTTAAAAAATGTTAGTTTTATGATTCTTTTTTTTTCCTAAATGTTCTTTATTTATTCTATTCATCTTGGCGGATTTCGATCCATATATTCAACTCATATTGTTGAAACCCTAAAAGGTTACTACGTGAATAATCACAAAAACGAAGTTAGGGAATAACAGTGATCACGAATACGAGACTCACACGACGCGTGGAGTAGATACACTGCCAGTAACTGCTAGTCGGTATCATTACTCGACTCCAAATAATGTCCATGTATATAAGAGAATAGCAACATCACATACATAGGTATGCAGCATATATATACATATATATATGTATGTATGACACAAATGCACCAGATTTCAGAATAATTATATATATATATAATTGTAAATATTCTCAGACCATAATTTTACAGAGTAACAATATGAATAACAGGGTTTTTTTTTTCTTTCGAACATGGCTTATGCTTTGTTTGTTTCTTTTTTTATTCCCCTCTACCCATTTGGTAGTACCTTTTGGGTTTGACGACTAACTTTACCGATTTGTTAGCAGTAGGTTTTTCTGATTTCAGTCGTGATTAGTGTTACTGTTTTGTTGGTACGTTTTACAATATATATATATATATATATATATATATATATATATATATATATACAGGGTATCCAAAAAGTCCGTGTGCACTTTATATATATATATATATATACCTCTGTGTGTGTGTGTGTGTGTGTGTGTGTGTGTGTGTGTGTGTGTGTGTGTGTGTGTGTGTGGCAAATTTTAAAAGTTTGTGAAATGACTACATGGATAGTTTCTACTTTTTATTTTTTGTTGTATGTTTTTTACGTGGGTAGGTGTTTCGTCTGCTCGAAAAGATAACAGAATTTATGGAGGGTCAGTGAATGGAGCAAGAGCAACTTTTTCACGCTTTCCTTTTTCACTTTTTTCTCGTTAACCGTTCCCACCAAGATGCAACCAACCACATCACTTCTTGTAGCGGACTATCTGTCGTCAAATACCCAGCGGGAAGGTTTATCTAAATTAGGAACTTGTACCCCCAAATGCTCGGAGACAATTCAGAAGAGTTAATTATAATTTATCTCAAAATCTCGAGACTTTACAATAAAACCTCGTCTTTGCGTTTCTCTTTTACATGGATTAGTTTAAATAAATTGAATACAGCAATAAAAGAGAAATTGACGCAAATATTCGTTTTTCGTTGATTTTCAAATCAGTAAATCGCAATCTAGGGTATTAAGGTTAATCTGTAAATCGCAATGAAGATTCGTTTTGTAAGACTTCTGCAGAACATTGTATAATGGCATATATAGACAGATATGAAATAGACCTATACTTCCGATTCACCATGAAATAACGCGTCTGCCTTAATTTTTCTCATATTTGCTCTATATGTATTTATATGCATATATGCTTAGAGCGCTCTTAGAGAGTTATCATACCACTGTATGTACAGGATACTCCTTTGGATTCTTCTATACCCACACTGCATGCTGATATATATATATATATATATATATATATATATATATATTAAATTAGAAAAAAATTTCAAAATTCAAAGGTGTCAGATGTACATTTCGACATAGGATCTCTAATAGAGACTCTACGTCACGTCAGCGACATTATTTTTCCAAATTGGCTCTGTATTCTTAATACATTGAGCTCTCTGCCTGCATCACTTTTAATGTTAAAAATTTTTAATATTGATTAGGATCAGGTTCTTGGAATTTACCTTCCTACTCTTCCACTTCGGATTAAAGAAAAACAATATATATATATATATATATATATCGTTTTTCTCTTAAAGAAAAACAAATATATATGTATATATATATATCATTTTTCTCTTTCATTGTTCTTGATTTTTTCTTATCTGGTTACAATAAAAGAGTTGGATATGTTTAGGGTCTTTTGTTGAAGTACTATATTTTTTTCATGTGCGTTGAGTTTTTTTAAATATCGTTTTATTTGTTCATCTACAATGTGGTTTGATAAATCATTTCTTATAAACAGTCTGTTTAATATGTTTACTTCATAGTAAAATATCTTTTTACTGGAGGAGTTGATTTGTGCACGATAACTACAAACAGGACGAAAAAATAATAAAAAATCTCATTCGTACTAATATAGCTTCAGTTGATTCTAATAAAAATTGATATTAATAATATATTATAAAAATGCAACACAACTAATTTAATTATCCGTAATAACTCCTCCCGACTAACTAATGTGTTACGTAAAACCAACATTATATATTAATTCAAATGGTCCATGGGAGAATGTATCTTCGACAAAAAAAAAACAATTATATATGTTGGATTGGCAACAACTACATTAACGAGACCTCTTACATTAAATATGTCTGTCCATTCGTTCATTTCTAGACATCTACAACAAAATTTATGTCTACATTCACAATATACAAAAATAATGACCGACAACACAACTATCCTACATCAAGAAAACAACAAAAGCAAACTACATATCCTCGAGGCAATAATTATTAAAAAAACTTAAGCTGTCAATTAATAGAATCAGCTGTAAATACTGTAGTAATATTCTAAAATCTTTATAAAAAGCAATTTTTTCATGCTTTAACACGCGAATAACCATGACATTACAACATAATAAAAATGAACGCTAAGCAATTTGTCAACTGTTATATTTGAAGCAAGAAGAAAATTTACAGTAATTTTAGCAACACAGTTTTGCAGTTATTTTTGTTACCACAATTCACACTCCTGAAGCTGATCTTGGAAAGAGACCGAAAGTACTTGAGAACATCGAGAAATTAATAATAAAATTTTCTGTCTTACAGCTCATTTTTGAGATCTTTCAATTATAATACGCGAAAGAATATCCATGAGTATGAATAGATTTTATTAAATTTAAGCAGACACAATGTTTGCAATTTATTTAATCTGACATGTCTAAAAAGATTTCCTGCATAAATATATAATTTTTAATATATACATATATATATATATATATATATATATATATATATATATATATATATATATATTAAGTAATTTGCAAACACTATGTTTGCTTATTTTTAATTAAATCCGTTCATACTCAGGGATAATCTTTCGCGTATTACAATCAAAAGATGTCAGAATTGAACTGTAATGTTGACAGATGTTATTTTCATTCATTTCTTAAGGTACCCATGTACATTCAACCTTTTTCCGAGGTCATCTTCAGGGGTGTGAGTTATGGTAACAAATGTAACCGGAAAATTGTGTTGCTAAAAATGACTGTAAATTTTTTCCTGGTTCAAATATGAAGGTTGACAGATTTCTAGCGTTCATTAGAACGTGAAAGTTATTCAAAATGGAATTTTTTATATATTGTAATGTCATGGTCATGCACGTGTTAAAGCAAAAACAATTGTTCTTTTTACAGAGATTTTAGAACATTACTACAGTATTCATAGATGATTCTATTAATTGACAGCTTAAGTGTTTTAATGAATATTGCCTCGAGAATCTGTAGTTTGCCTTTGTTGTTTTCTTGCTGTAGAATAGTTATATTAGCGACCCTTTTCTTTTTCGCGTATTACAATCAAAAGATGTTATTTCTGACATTTTCTTTTGATTGTAATACGCCAAAGATTATCCGTAAGTATAAATAGATTTTATTAAAAATAAGCAAACATAGTGTTTACAATAACTTAATTTGACATGTTTCAAAGAAAATTTGCTGCCTAATTACACATATATATGATGGACTCTCCAGTCAATTTCGACGTATGAAGATCCGGCAATATCAATCAGTTTTATGTTTGTATTATATGTCACACTTTAGTCATATTAGTAAGCTGCATACATATATATATATATATATATATATATATATATATATATGTATATATATATATATATATTATCCTATGTCGGTGGAACAAGTCGTAATTTCATGTTCTACGCAATCATTAGGTGCATATTACAAACAGACCGTTTAAGAGACTTGAATTTAAGTTTACTTGATGTTCGTGGAAGTTCTTTCATATAATGTTAGATTAATATTGTTTTAATTTATAAAAAGTATAATATAAATAGGCGAAAATTATACGTAGATGGAAAAAATTTATATATATATATATATATATATATATATATATATATATATACACTACCGACTATAAGTTTAGGACCATTTGAATTTATTCTCTAAGAGAAATAAATTTTGTCTTAGAAGAATAAATATAGATATATTTCATTGTTGCTCATAATTGTACAATAATTAAAACCAAAATTAACATAGAGTAATTTCAAATTTAATTAAAGTTAATTGATATTTTCTTTTCATCAAAGAAACCACCACGAGCCTTTATTACTGCAGAGCAAATCCTTGGCATTCTTTCTATTAACTTATAAAAATAAGTTCGTGAAAGTGATTTCCAAGCATCCTGCAAGCATTTAAACAACATTTATTCATTTTTAGGAATTTCATTTCGAACTGTACGATCAATTTCATCTCTTATTCTCCATCTTTAATAGTGTTTTTTCAAACTGCTACACAGCCTTTAAGCAGAATGAAGTCGTCTCTTAATAGTAGTAACAGATACTGGATGTTGCCGAGTAGAATTCATTTCAATTGTTCATTCTGAGGTGGTTTTTCTTCTATTCCTCTTGCTAGATATGATCAAGTGCCTATCCTCTACAATAGATGTTACTCTGGGTCTACCAGATCTTTTTCTGTCAACATTTAACTCAGTTTCACGAAGTTGTTGAAGGCAATAATGCACGCCATTTTTTGATAGGCTTAATTTTTTAGCGATAACACGTTCAGAATATTCTCCTTTCGAAAGAATTTCAACCTGAGCTCTTTTTTCAATGCTAATCTGTTTCTTCTTTGCCACTTATACCGTAGTAATATGGTTTACAAAAATAAATTATACCGTAATTATAATATCTAAATAAATCTGAATTTTCGACAAAAACTTGATCACAATAAGAGTCAAGTAGCAAACTGAGTAAATCTTTACTTTAAAGTTGAAAAGAATACTTTGTTTTACTTGACATCTGCATAAGAATAACAAAAATACAAACTCGGCGAATTTGATTCTGCTAGAAATTTGGGTGGTCCCAAATTTATTGTCGGTATATATATATATATATATATATATATATATATATATATATATATATATATATATATATATATATAAATTAGCCTTCCATTCCTATCCAAACCACCTGATGAGACATTGAAGTTTTTAATGTCGAAACAAATGTACTATTTGTAATGGATATATAAAAATAATTATGTACATGTTCTAAAATATAATCTATAATAAATATTCACAGCTCTATATATGATATATCGAGCACTATTTTAAATTATTGTTTTGGACGTTGTAAAAATTTTGTCTTTGTTCTGTATTCACTCGGATATGTATATATATATATATATATATATATATATATATATATATACATTTTAGAATTTGGAACAAGTTCTCGCTGTTTTCCAACAGATGGCGTTCTCAGAACTGAATGCATGTTGTTTCATATGGTAACGTATCTGTAAGGAAGTAGTATAAGCAAGCTTGAAATTCAGTGTATGTCATTTTGCCCAAGTGTAAACAACTTAATTTTTTATAACGTTAAACATGTCGGATTTCGTGCCAAAGTAAATGTATTTGCTGGAAATTTTCTGTACTACCTTATTCAAAAGAATTCTGCAGCTGAATCACACTTAATTCTTGTTGAGGCTTACCA
Source organism: Ascarosepion bandense (assembly GCA_037127315.1). NCBI lineage: Eukaryota > Metazoa > Mollusca > Cephalopoda > Sepiida > Sepiidae > Ascarosepion > Ascarosepion bandense. The sequence goes on from JBBBDQ010001505.1 coordinate 2,169,399, forward strand.
CGACTATTCGCTGTCAAAAACCGCATGCAGAGATTGGTTTAGACGCTTCAAAAATAATGATTTTCAAGTTGAAAATTATGAACATTCTGACGCACCGAAAAAAGTTTGAATAAGAAAAATTCGAGGCATTACTTCATGAAGACTCGTGTCAGGCGTGAACTGAATTTCTAGAATCATTAGGAGTTGATGACACAACGGTTTCGAAACTTCTGACAGCATTAGAAATGGTTCAAACGCGAGACATTGGGTGACGTACAAGTTGAAGCTGAGAGACGTCGATGTCTTGTCACGTTTCCACGGCTGCTTAAACGGCGAAAAAAGGATTGTTTTTAATTGCATCATAACCGGCAATGAAAAGTGGATACACTACGATAACCCTGTGTTAATACGGATCTCATGTATATAAGTAAGTATTTTCAAGGCAGCATGTTGTCATCAATGCACTTTTTTATGTAAATTAGAGTTATTTATTTATTTGATTTACGATGACAAATTTTTCTAAAAGACATGAGTTTTATTTATCGCCTTTTCTATTATAAAATTTGGTCTTAGCAACGTTATTCCAGGTAGTAATTGGGTTGTTGTTTTCTAATTGCAAATAATATACAGATAAAGCGATGCCTTTTGTTGAATTCATTATTGTTTGAATACAACATATGTTTATTGAAACGATATGTCCACATATTTGATTTGTCTCCAAAATAAACTTTAACATCGTCATCCAAATGGACGTGAACTCTATAAATAATACTTTCGGACATACGCTGACCGTTTGGTGAACAGGTCTTATGTGTCACTAGTATTATTACTAGAGTAATTCTTAATATCCATGTGGGGCAAATATTTATTTGATATCATATAATTATTGTGATTTCTATCTGTCTATCACTGAAAAACTCTTAAATTCAGCCTTAAACATAGCACAATATTACTGTCCAATCAGCAATCAATACATTAACATAATTAAAGCACAAAAATCTATTTAACTCCAGGAATATCGAGTAAACTTAAATTAAAATCTCTTAAACGGTCACTTTGTAATATACACCTGATAATTGTGCGTTAAATAAAACTTCGAGTTATGTCACTGTGTTTATTTAATAATATATGATTAAAAGCTCTGTTTATACAACACTGAGCACTGTTCTACTAACACCTGAATAATGTGTTATATATGTGTGTGTATATCGATATATGTATTTATTTATAATTTACACACACACACACATTCACGCACACACACACACGCACACACACACACACACACATATATATATATCGATTTGGAAGACTGTGAGGAGCTAAAATTGCTGACAGTCTATGGAAGACTAATAGAATGGCATTTAAGGCAAGCGACTGACTAGATTTGAGTTCTTCGAAGGTGTTATTTCCAGTATATGTGACTTAGCAAGATTGGTGACGAGTATTCGTTTAAACTTAAGCGAGGAAACAAAAAATACGTATCCTGCACGTTGTAATAGCATATTCAGTTAATATTAGCCACTTCATCAAAGAGACCTCATATTCGCAGGACTACAGAGAAATAACCAAGCGAAATTATTTAAAAAATAATCTACAAAATATTCAGCTGTGTACAGAAAAGTAGAAGAACTAACATCTATCATAATTCAAATTTTGAAAAAAGCAACAAGTGCAGCAACAAAAATAACAACATGAACATCGATTAAAATTGCAAGAACCAGAACAAAAGTTTTTTTTTTATTATTATTTAATAAACCTGCGGAAGAAAAAAACATCAGATTTGTTCACTCCAGATACTGTTGCTAATTCAATTAGGAAAGTTTTATACAATTCAAAGATATAACTTTTCCAGCTTATTATAGAAAATAAGAAAGGACCTTCAAAAAGGATTGTTAGCATTGGAATGATTTTTTTTAAAAAAGTTCGTTTATAATTGATAAAATTGTTCCCTGCTGAACATGAAAAGTATGTAAATTTTATTTTGAAAAAAAAAATAAAATAAAATAAAAAAAACAAACAGGTGAGATTAATTTTGATGAAATTGTAATAACACTATTGAAATTGTTCGGAGATAGCAGCTTCTTGTTCAATACTCGTTGGCAATGGCTACACGTGGTAAAGGATGACGATGAGGATTTTGTCATTTATGCATGTGTCGTTTCTCGAGAATGCGAGAATTTCGAATTTCAAGTTAAATTAATTAACTCCGGGTTTATTTACATGACTAATATTCGTACAGGGCTTAACTTCTAATAGGGTCGCGGAAATAAGATTCAAGATAATTCTAAATTAGAAACTTATCTCAAATTAACTCTCCAGAAAATAGTGGAAGAGTGTTAACTTATTGTGAATATAAAACTCGATACTGCAAAGATTGAGGAAAGAAACATTTCACAAGTTCATAGCGTCTAACCATCTAAGAAAAAGATTATGAATGTTATTCAACTCCTAACAAAACATTACAAAAGACGATAAACCCCACCTCAATACCTAAAACTTGACACGGTTTTAGAGGCAAGCATTTCAAATGTAATTGTTTTTTGTTTTTATGAACAAAAAATGCTATGGATGGGGAAAATAGGACACCGAAGTAATTATTGTAAATACAAAAAATTAAAGAAAAATAAAACGTATGTGAATGTGGTAAATAAATGATATAATGTCAAAAACCATACAGAAAACGTGTCTTTAATATCTCAAAAGAGGAAATTTGTTTTTGTGAAAATTAATAATGTTAAAATAAAACTACAACTATATGCAGAATCATATCAACATCATGAATGAACAACCTTCGAGAAAAATGGGTATACCTAGTTTATTAAATCCTTAAAAAGTTGCTCATTAAGTTTCAGGAAAAAATTGAATTTTATGCGCGAATTCACCTGTAACATTTCTTTTGATGACAAAACAAAAAACCGGTGATGTTTGTATTATGAAATACAGGTAATTTATTTGGAACAGATTGGATTGCATTATTTAATCTGTGGAACCTCACAATTAACTCTTTCTGCAAAAAGTAATTATTGTTACCTCCAGTTCAGGTAACAACAAAAACTTAAATAATGAATTTAAAAAACTTTTTCAAAAGTTTTCTGAGAAGATCTAAGGTCAGTCACAAAAACAAAAGATAAATTTGATATAAAAGAGAATGCAAGACCGATATTTAAGCCAAAAACGATTGTATTTTTACTACTTTAGAAACAATTAATAAGTAATTAGAGAGACTAAAAAAATAGATGAAATATCAAAAATAGATTCTTCTAAATGGGCATCACCAACAAATTTACGTATATATAAGTTGGGGATCAAATAAAGCTCAAATATAGCTCAAATATATCAAATATAGCTCAAATATAGCTCAAATATATACATCTCGAATGGTGATTTGGACGACGCGAACGGAGGAAGTCTTGCGAGGTCAGCGTCTTTCACATCAGGATCTGATCCGATATTTTGAGCATCAGCTCAAATTAAGGATGAGAACTGATTGGAAACGTTTGACTTCAACAGACTTCAGCAAAAGGTGTGTAAATGTGGCGAGTCTGGTTCGCGTGAACGGTGCTAGTCTTGATTTTCTCTTTTAGATTTGCTGGTTGCATCGGGGTGGATTCCTGTGGAACCCTCCCCTGATTAAGGTAGCTCTCTTTTGTGTACCTAGTTAAAGTGAATGAATGTGTTCCTAGCCTGTACTCGGCTTTCTCTTTTGTTATGATCCAAGTCGAGATTCCCAATCTCCCCAGTTTGTTTTGGCTTCCTTTTATCTCGGCTAGTTCAGCCTTTTATTGTCCCATTCCATTAATTTTTCCACCCCTCCCCGCTCCCTTAGCGATTGTGCTTATTGATTTCGTCGTTTGGCGGAATACAGCTGCCACTCTTTTCTCTGTGATGGCGGGGTCTTACTAACATTGTTTATTATTTTAGTTCAAAATTTGTTGTATTTTCAGTTTGTTTTGTGGGTTCATGTTCTCTCCCATCATCTCATTCTTCATTAAATCTTTTTAAATTATGCATTATATTGTATATAAACACATTTTGATTGTCATGGGGTTTTCCCCCGTTTTTAGGTGCCTCTTGTAAATATGTGGTAATATGGTGTATGAAGGTTTGGGAGATGATGGATGGGTTCTTTTGGTGATTGAGCAAATTGTAATGAGTGAATGGGTCGTGATAGTGTTTAGGTAGGTATAGGATAGTTAACTGAAAACCACCCTCTACCCCTCCCCTTTTCGGCCATGTGCTACAATCTTGTATATTTATACAAAATAAATAGTTGGATCAGAATCCAAGATAATGATATCATAAAGACCAAATAGGAAACAATTATCTCAAACGAATATATATATATATATATATATATATATATATTGGGAAAAATGAATGACAAAGAAAATTCATTAGACTAAATTTGTTAAGTTGATGCCAACGTAACAAATTCTGATTAAGTTCTCAAGGTCGAAGTCTGTCACAAGAAAGATTTTTCACTCTGTCATACATTTTCTAATATTGCATCGTTATCGCAAAGAGAAAATAACTGAAAATGATATTTTCCGATGCGGCATGGCATGTGGAACTAGAAAAATCTTCCGCGGGTGGACCAAATCGAGTGTTAGCTTCAAAATTCCCGTTACCGGAAGAAGATAGGGGCGTGTAACGACTGAAACATCATGAATATGACAACAAATATGACAACAACAATCGGGCCAATGTAAATAGTGTAAATAATTACATTAGCTAATCTTAGAAATATTGACAGATCCCGAAGAAGGCTAGAGCGTATAACGACTGAAACGTCGTAAATATGACAACAAAGAAGAAGACAGCGGATTTCTTTTAAATGTTTTCTTTAAAATTATAATCGACAAAGAAAACAATTATGTTCTCGCATTTCCGGTGACACCGGTTGATTAATGTATTGTGGCCCTTCGAATGTATAAATTGAATTTAATGCATATGAGATCCATCCGCATTAAGTATCTGTTCCTTAACAAAATTCACGAAATTCAACCGACTAACAGCTTCAGCAAGCTTCCACGGGAAACTGGTGAACGGTAATTATTATTATTGAATTGGTCTATCGGAACGATTCTATCAAAATGTTCGCCCCTCGTGTGACAGAGGGCTAAATAGGAATGATGCCTGTGTCCTCTGAGAGGCCTGAAGTGATACCACTGGTAACGTTTCTGGTTCATTGCTGGGGTGAATAAATAAATATTCTTTTCCAAGAATGTGGCCGCAGCAAATAGTTCTAGGGTCGTCGCCCATATGCCATCCGCTCGCATCCGTGTCAAGTGAGCCTCCATAGTCTCGTCATTGATGCGGATTTGGTCAAAAAGCGGTGAATTGTCTGCCATGAAGTCGACGATACGATTTCTCAGCCAGCAGTGAAACCTTTCCGATCCAAACACCTCTTTGCTCAAAGCTCGAAATAAACAGTTACCGTCACCCGAAATTTGATCAATTCTTCTCGATATTTTCGCCAAGGAAATTTCGATTTGCCGATACACTTTATCCGACGGCGGATGACGAATTGATCTCTTCCTCGATGGCTTTGGCTGAAGATAAAAACAATCGATCTTCGTATTTTCATTAATATTCAAACTGCCGAGATTATCAGATTTCCGGTTAGTATTCTTTGTTTTCCGTCGATTCGGACCTTTTTTGGAAATCATCCTTAAATAATAACGGAAAATGAATCTTTGGAGTAAACTCTACGCAAAGTTTATAAAATAATTATTAACGGAATATTTAAAAGAAAAAACATGACAAAACAAACAATAGGTTTATTTCGTGTTTTCTCTTCTCCAAATAACGTCAGGATTTTTTTCCCTCAAAATGTAATGACGTCACAAATGCTATTCCTGTCATTGGTACCATCAATCAAAAAATATTGCAATTTAATTTTACTTAAGCTGCAGATGCTCTAGCTCTAAGAATATTGGTCGCCTGATTTAAACATTTGTCAACCCAGACTGCTGTCACTTTAGCGTACAACGTTTTCCGTTTCGTTCTTAAAATATTAAACTTAACTATGGCATAGATGGTCATTGTCACACTGCTTATTTTGTCCCCATCCCAAATATGTTCGATTTAATCGCCATCTCCTCCAAATTTAGGTGATAGAGATGGTAGTTCTCTGGTAACTCTTTTTCTGAGATTTCTTATTTGTTAAAAATATATATAAAAATGGATATGTCTGTCTGTCTCTGTGTGTGTTTGTGTGTCTACATTCTAACGAATCCTACTTCTCCGAAAACCTTGGTCCGATTTTAACCACAATTGTGTCACTTTTCCATCATGACATGAACCTACGATTACCCTTACCCTGATGTGAACCTAAGATTACCCTTACCTTGTAAATCGATTCGACAAAAATTTGTGGAATCGATTTATAGGGTAAGGCAGAAATCACCCAAATGCTTACAATTTACGAACTCTTCTCCAGGAGAAAAAGAGTATTACTTACCTTGAGCTGAAATCCACATTTTCCAGCCTCGATAGAGTTTAATATTGTTAACGAAATGATGTAAGCGATTACTTATTTTCTATTCTACAGCCTCTTTTCCCTAAGCTCTAAAGTCCCAAGACTATCGATATTTCCGAGTGAAATGTTAAGAAAAGCTTAATAATTTCCTTTCATCAGTTCAGACATTTACGGCTGCGACCAAGGAGAGGAATCACTTTAATTTCCCGTGAATTCTACTTGCAAAATAAAAGTCACTCTTACCCCCCAGTCTGTCCTGTGAGTATTTCAGACCCCCTTTTCTCGTAATTTCAATTATTTCTTTCGTTGTTGCTCATCTTCGATTCGTGGTATTCTCAGTATCCTTCTATAGAGCAATATTTATGTTCAAATCTCTTCTTCATTTGCGAGGTTTTCCCAGCATTTACTGCCATATTGGGGAACTGATATTGCATAATAATTAATTACGCTTTGTTTCTAGCAATTTTTCTTCTCACTCATAATACTTTACTTAGTTTTCAGAAGGCATCTTTTGCTCTCCCAATGTTTCTTCGAATTTTCAGCGTAGCCTTTTCTGTTTAAACCCTCCCCAGATATTTAAAGTGTTGTACTTGCTTGATTTTGGTATGTCCATTTTGTAATTTGCACGGTTGGGCTGTACCTATTGCTAACAACCACTCACCGTGTCTTCTTGCAATTAAGGTTTAGTCTTTTCTTGTCTTGATTCCCGCGTGGATGCACCTTTGAACACTATAAATCTTGACTGCTTCAAGTCAAGAATCAGTCGTTATCTATCCTGCTCAAACTTATAATATTATCTTTCTACCAACTCACTTTAACTTCATATCACGAGTCTCAATCAGTTATCCTCTATATTGAGGAGTATATTCAGGTGAATTCTTTTAAAAAAAAATCATATCACATCATGTAAGGCAGTAAAGGTACTAAGACATAAAAGGTTACTTCTGTAAAGAGACAAAAAAATACTTGAAAATATCATTTCCCTCTAAAATTCTACCTGTAAAGTATATTCAGGTGAATTCTGCTAAAAAACAAAACAAAAAAAAAAACACGTGTTCTTTTTACGGAGATGGACGTTTTGCTCATCAACATGTAGTAGACTTTTTGAAGACGTAAGATGCACAAAATAATCGAGAGTTTCGAAAAAGTCTTAATTTTCAAAAATCTAACCAAACATTAATATATTTGATTCGCTGTTCGGGCTGAACTTGACAGAGTCTAACGTTTTTATTTTTATTTGATTGGTTTGGAATATCTGTAAACAGGGAACGGCATTGTGAAACCCAGTCACTACAGTTTTAGAGGTGTCAATGTCAAACGAAATCGTCAAGTACAAGCCACCTGAATATTAGAAAAGAAAAGGGTAACCTGCATCATAATGATTTCTGTGGGGCATTAAAATCGTGCAATTATGACCGCTGCTTACTGCCTTTGAACATCGTGAAAACAATCAGACGTGAATGGAGAGCTGCAATGGAAACTAAGATTAACTGAACTGGACGAGTATAAGGGTAACCCACATCATAATGATTCGTGCCAGGCATCAAAATGGCGCAATCATGACAGCTGATCAAGCCTTTTTAAATAACAACACGTAAAATGAAGAGCTGTAGCAGAAGCTACGAGGCCGTGACTTGTAAAAAAGAACATAGCAAACATTCTGATTGTCACCTACACCAGTATACCAACCAAAAAAACTTTAGGAGACAGTGTTAAATGACCCAGGCAAGGAATTGTGAGTTTTGGCTCTAGGAATTGGTGTTGCAATTTCCACCAAGAAGCTGATATTGAATGAGAACATTTTTTGAACAATTTTGAAATAGCGACAATCTGGTTCTTCTTTAACAGAACAACAGATATTTCCTAACACCAGTATAAGGTTCTTCGATTTCTTAACACCCGTATGATGTTCCTCGTGTCATAAAGACAAAGTCTCCCCAAATTCTTCTTTTTTTGGCATGTCTCCAGTAAAAAGGGATGTCATGACACCTCACAATTTTGAACATGGTCTCAAGATCAATTCGGATGGCTATGTAAAGTTGCTGAACACTATGGTCAAGCCTTGTTTGGAGACGCTGACTACTTGTAGACCAGTCTGACAGTACATTCAATTCCCGGCCACATCTCCAGAAGGAGTCGGAAGTGTTTGTCAGATAATTTTTACGACTTCACCAGTTTTATGCATTTATTCATTTGTTTGAAGATTTCATCATAGAAATACTTTTTTTATTAAAATCATAATTTCAAGTGGTTTTCTCAGACGAAGATTCATTGAAAGTCACATGATCTACGCTTCCCTGTGTTCAGTATACGACCGGGCTTCTTCAACCTACCAAACAATTTAGAATACAAAGGTTCTGTCCGTTTTTAAAGGAAAACAAAAACGCTTCACAGTATGCGTAACTTATAGTCTTCGAAGTAATCGCCATCGGCATTCCAGCACCTTCTGCCAATGTGCCTCCATCTGTTCAATGCCCTTAGGGTAGAACTTAGGGATTGTGACGCAAAGGCGCCCGTGAGGCTCATCATGGAGAGACAAATCTCCCGACATGAATTTTGGAAACAAATGGCCTTGCAGTACGTTCATCCACAGCACTACCCCCAAACGCTTGACATAGGCAGCGACTTGATGCAGCTGCTGATAAGCCCACTTTGAAGTCGTAAACCGAACAGCCCGGAACTAGATCTCGAGACACTTCCATCCTTCTCACAGCTGTCCGGCTTATAACTGATGGCCGGGCACGGTGCGTGTGTTTTTTTATAACGTCTGATGTTCCTACTTCGGGGTGTCCGAATTTGAAAACAATTGCTACACGCATTTCTTATATATTTCAACTTCGACTAATCAAAAAACGGACAGAACTTTTTGGGTTACCTTGTAATAACATAGTCAATTCTCACTCAAATGACCTCAAATTTTAACAAAAAACAAACTATGTTGACTGAACGGGCTTATCTCAATAAGAATGTACCAAGTGATAGTGATAATGACAATTTACTGTTGAGATGGCCACCACATTCATCTAACTTGACACTTTGAGTTTTTTTTCTATATGAAAGGATATATATATATATATATATATATATATATATATATATATCACTGAGGCACTGGAGAATGTTACGCAATACATGCTACTGTGTGTTTGACAGGAGCTGGCCTACTGACTTGACGGGTGTCGTGTCACTGCTGGTGCACATTTCGAACATTTGAGAAGCTTTATGAAATCAGTTATAATATTTATATCCCTATGAATATCTTGCTCAAATTTTTATAAAAACTATTTTATTGCTATATAATTTCGTTTACCTGGGCCATGTAGTTACTGAGATATTCACATTTTAAACTATATCATGGCTTCTGCTCTGACGATCTTAGCTCTTTCGTGCCTGCTCTGCATGAATTTACTCGAACTACTAGACTGGCAACTAGGTCCAACCCTTTTACAGTAAAGCCAATAAAATATAACCACAACTGCTACTCTATCAACATTTTTCTCTCGCACTTCCCGCCAGTGGAACTCCCTTCCGTATACTTGCTTCCCCGACAGCTACAATCTCCAAGAATATAAATGTAAGATCAACTGCCATCTCCTATCTCTCTGACCCGCATCCTTTCCCTCATGTTCTTTTCTCCGTCCACTCTACACTCATCACACCAGTATTCTCATCCTTTTCGTAACCCCCTGCACACCAGTGGCAGTGAAACTACCTTGCTTGGGGTGAAATGATTATAAAAAATGTAATTGGGGGAAGATGTGTTATTCATATGCAAATCTCAAACATATAAATAGCAGTTGATACAGCTGAAGGCAAATACATTCTAAGCTTGAAGACTAAACTACTAGAGAAATAGTAGTGAATACTTTTAACTAATTATAGTTTACAACATTCTGTTCACTACATTGTGTCCATATTCCATGCCAAAATCTGGGTCTAATTCTTTGCTGCGTCCAATAGTCAGGCAACGGTAATTTGTAAACACTGTATTTTATTATCAGCCTGTTAAGCCGCCCAGGAATGCTGAGAGAAATATTATTCAATAAAAATGTTAAAAAATAAAATAATTTAAAAAAAAAAAAGAAACGTTGATTTTAGACTGTGGAGTTGGAAGACGTGAAAGTGTCTGAGATCATGCCAGTCAATACCTCATGTTTATACTTTCTTCACGATTTGTTTTTTTGTTTTGTTTTTATTTTTTATTTATTTATTTATTTATATTTTTTTTTTTTTTTTTGAAAAAGAATTAAACGAAACAACTAAAATTCGCAGTAATTTATTTTCATAACATCGAACTACACGGGAGACTGAATGAAATGTGGTTTTGTCTGAGACTAAAACGTAATGTTTAATATTCAATAAATGTTCGCAAATTTCTTCATCGTCACTGTTGCTTTCTGTCTGAGACTTTCAGATAAATTGTTGTTGTTGCTCCTGCTTTTATTGTTGTTATTATTATTTAACGAAAAACGCATTTTTTTGTCAATAATATTATTCGATATAATTTAAGAGAAACTTACATTTCACACACACACAGACACACACACACACACACACACACACACACACATATATATATATATATATATATATATATCAATGTCGAAACAAGTGTACCTTTGTAACGGATATTTATAAAAATTATGTACATGTTCTAAAATAAAAATTTATAATTAATATTCAAAGCTCTATATATTATATCGAGCACTGTTTTAAATTAATGTTTTAGACGTTGTAAATATTTTCTCCGTTCTACATACAATCGGATATATATATATATATATATATATATATATATATATATATATATATATATATAGTTTATTTGTTCACACATTATTTTTAATGAATAATCATAATTGAGTTGATGCTCTATTTTTTTTTAAATAATAAACAATATATGTATTTATATATGTATTTACATCAACTGGCCTGAATATCAATAAAAGAAATTCGATTATTCAGGCCAGTAGATCTAAATAAATATACTGTTTAATAATTAAAATAATAGAGCATCTACTCAAATAAGATTATTCATTAAAAATAATATTTAAACAAATAAATTAGCCATATATTGTATTCTTTTTTTCTTTTTATTCATTTTATTTTAGAAAACTGAAAATGTCTTCTAGTTTTGTATTCAAAAATGTTTTGCTGAGAATAATTTTTTTCCTTCAAAGATGTGTTATGGTAATTTTTTCTTTGTTAATATTTTTTATTTAAAAATGTATATTTTTCTATAAAAGTGTATTTTTATGTATATATTTCTATAAAAGTGTATTTTTATACTTTCATAGTGTTTTAACTTCAGTTTTGAGGGTAACTATTTGTTCATACCTGTGACCCTAACAGGTGCTACCACTCTGGGTTAGAGTGAACCTGAGAATAACAGCAATTAGCAAGTGGTCCTATGCTCTTCATAACCTCCCAATCAGAGGCCTTGCTGCCGGATGCAGTTTACCGTCATGCCCAGGACCATGTTGTATTTTACCCATTTCATAATGGATTTCGTATAATTTCGTATATATATATATATATATATATATATATATATATATATATATATACTGCTTTTTCAAATAAGCACCAAACATTATTCTCGGTAGGTATATAACTCATGAATACTCATCTTTTCATTTTGGGATCGTTAGGCATTAATGTTCCTCATAAAAACCTATAATTAATTCCGAATTTTTAAAAACCTATGTAATATTCGCATGCCACGTGGGTAATGTAATGGATATCACCATGTAAGTGGAAGTGGCGATCTGCGTTCAAAATCCGGCCGTTCAGTTGCACTCACTACCGTATATATATATATATATATATATATATATATATATTAATCGTATCACCCCGAGCAAGGCGGTAACGCCACTGATGTGCAGGGGGCTACATAAGAGTAAAAAGATTAAGTAGAAGAGAGTGAAGAGGAAGACAAACCAGTTAGAAAGGAGCAAGAGAAGGATGGGAATACAGGTGTGATGACAGTTGCAAAGGTGGAAAGAAAGGAAAGGATATACGGGGTGGTGAAAGAACTAGAGTCAAGTGGTTAATAGATGAGTATTGACATTGCATTTAAATTCCTGGAAGTTGTAGCCGTCAGGAAAGCAAGAATATGGAAGCGAATATGGCCTTAAAAATATTGCTCTTCTCTCACCGAGGCTGGTTTTGGTTGCAGAATGGAGTGGGTGCTCCAGATTTGAATGGTTACTGAGGCCAGTCAAGAAGACAACAGAAAATGACATCAATACAATTTAAATTCCATCTGAGACATTAATTTATTTCACAACTGTTAGTTACGTGATATACGCTTGGTTGATCATGTGATTTTCGACCCATGACTAACCGGTCAGAATATTTTCCCGCAGTAGGATGCTATTTCTTTCTACGGTACACTGGTTGCCAACTAAGGCTATAGAACTAAGGCTATAGAATTCAACTCATAGCTGAAGGGAGAAAAGATGGATTAATACCTTTTCTCCAAGGGCATTTACGCGTAAGAGAATGCAACTAATTCGAACTCGGCTCTCCGAATACTCATTCCGAGCCAATATCCATTGCGTCACAAAAGCACATCTTTTCAAAATATCATAAAACGCTTAATCTCATTCAAAGTAGAATAATCTGACTACAATTGAGTAACACTCCTGCCTGTTTTTGATGGTCTCCTTCCAAATTAAAGGTCCTCAATGTTTTCGTCAGTCTCTTTCGTCGACATCACGTAATCAAAACGTTAGACTTGATTATTTCATAGGTTTCTACGGTTTATTTACTTTTTGGTGAGATTAAAACAAAATTATCTTAGCCCTGGAGAGTCATCATCGCCTACGTTCTAAAGTGTTATGGCATTTACTACTGGTAGTGTAACGGATATCAGCGCAGAGGATAGAATCGCTCAACTGAGATTAAAATTCCAGTTCTGCGGCTTTCAATTTCGCACTAATGCTCACTCTTCCCGCTATAATTTAACCCTCTAGGGCCATTCGTATCATATTTGATACAGTATTTCCCTATAAGGAAACATTTGGTATTTCCCTATAAGGAAACATTTGGTATTCATTGACTGGGCAGTCAGTACTGCTTTCATTTGAAATTTATAAAATATTTCTCTTAAAAAAATTTTCAGGTAAATATTTCTTTCAAGGCTTGTTTTCATACTGTATCAAATATGATACGAATGGCCCTAGAGGGTTAAATAGTAAGGTAGACTGGTCTCTTTATTTTGTGTGTGAGATCCAATCAAAGAGAAGGAAAACTCCGAATTCTAAACGGTACTCCACTATATCATTCTCATTCCTAAGCCACTTTTGGTAGTTATGAGTTATCTCCCTCTGCTGTAGCCTGGTATTGAACTCACAATTCACAATTCTTTGGTTCAAGTCACTGGAACTAATCAACGTTTATATCCACTGCGCTATATGTTCTTAAAGACAAGAACAACAGGGACTAATAATCATAAATCTAATGTTCAGTAACCATTTGTTACCAGAGTTCACTGGAAACTACGTAAACTTAAGAAATCAGCACATATGATAGACTAGAAAAATCTCTTAAGCCGACCAAGCATAGAGATGAATACAATATGGGAACCAGTAATACGGAGTGCCAGAGAAAATCAAAAGTGTCAAAATTGCAATATGAGCTCTGGTAAAAAGAAAATACTAGAGAAAAACCATTAACACTAAAAATTGCAATATGAAGAAGACCGGGGGCGTACAACGGCTCAAACATCGTACAAATAGCAACAAAGGTGAAGACAATAGTCCGAATTATGTAAATAGTGTAAATACTATCTCATCTCAATTAGACAAATACCTTCACAAGAATACATGGTAATTCACAAATAATATTAAAAAGGAATATGTGGAGAGTCATGATTCTATGAAATCATTTCGTTGCGTTTATACATGACTCATACAAGAGAATATTTATCGAAACTCTGGTACAACATAAATATCTTTATTCATAAGTATTGCATTAGAACACAGATCAGAATTTCATTTCTACTGCGTAATCAGTCTTGCAAATATCACATTACGTTCTACAACATCCATTATATCAGTGGGAATAAAGCATCAATTAAAGAAAGAAAGATGTACCCTAATAGATAATAGTGCAAGCAATACTTGCAAATCAATAAATGTCATTTTTTTATCGTAAGGAAACCATGATTGACAACGTGAAAGTAGATTCGCTTCTTTCGGAAGATCATCCAAGTGTACGTGGAGCGCTCGCGTGAAAAATATAATACCAAAATGGCCGACGGGATAACAATGCAAAAAAATCCAAATTGCATGACCTTCACTGATAAATCAAGTTTCTGGAGAGATGTTGATAGGCTCTTGTACAAACCTGAATTCTTATGATTTTTGTGTATCTAATGAGCTACATTTTGAGCGGTAGCAACAAAAAAGCATTGGGTTTTTTCCACATCCCAAACATTATGAAAATTTGTTGGTTTTCGAAAAACTAGCATCCGTTTTGATTCGAGTTGCGTTAGGCAGGCGATCATTAATTGAAAATAAGGTTGTAGTTGGTGAAAATGATATTTTTTTGTCTCTTTACAGAAGAAAAAAGCAAAAAATAAATCTTCTGAAGGAATGTTAGGACTGGAATAACAGGAAGCGTTTCCAAACGAAACAATTTCCATTTATTTTTTTTTATTTTTTACAATACTCCTCGCTCTGTCGGTCGTAAATAAGACGTTTCATTTAAATCTGTTTGAATTATTCTAGTTAGATGAATGAACTCTAATGAAAGACGTTCTTTATCATCCACCCTTTATCCGTAGAAATATCACGCATCTGTAGAGAAATATCTGCGATCTATCCGAAAAGAACTAGTTAACATTAACTAAGATTTATTTACCTCAAGTTGTGCCGCCTTAGTCACCCTCAGTGAACTTTCTCTCTCTTTCCCTCTCTCTCTCTCTCTCTCTCTCTTCCACTGTACTATTCTCTCTCACTCTCTCTCTTTCTCTCCCCCTTCTCTCTCTCTCTCTCTCTCTCTATATATATATATATATATATATATATGTTTTCCATTTTTAAACGAGTTATTACGCTACCTAGGTTTCTACCATGTGTGGTGTCTTCAGGCGATTTTTAATAACTGATTTTACCGTTTACCGTGTTTCTTTTTAAGAACGCTCATGTAGCAGGGAATTTTCTAAGGCCCAATGTTTAAATTAAAACGTATTATGGCGTTTTTATTCATGATTGTATGAACCTAAGAGGTATTTATTAGTATGGATACACTTAGTCATAATTTCGGTTCTTTCATTCAACAGTTCGTTTTTGTTCGGGAATAGCATAATCTGTAACCTTTCTACCTATTTTGCTACCGTTGTAAGGCTTAGCTGTTTTTATAATGCTTCACGTTATGCCTGGGTCTTTTCCATATGTTGATTTTAATTTCCACACGTAGCTAGCCAATTTTGTACATTTTTTTTTTAATTTTTCTATTTTGAATGTAAACCTGTGATTAAACCACCTGATCTTAAAGTTGTCTTTGATTGAACCTAAATATATTTTATTTTTGCCATTTGGTTCATGTGTTTTTGTCTTGTAAATGATTTCTTTTGTGTTGCAGAGTCTTTGAAGTGGACATTTATTTTCGTCTCTGCAGTTGCATTCTTTGTTAGTGGTTTTGTTTTGTACTGTTATATATATATATATATATATATATATATATATATATATATATGTAATATAACTGATTTAATATTTTCGCAAAACAGAATTTCCCATGTTTCGGGATCAAATTTTTAATAAGACTCCATTTCAAGCGATCATTTTTGGAGTGACTAACGGCAAAATAAAAACATAATTCCGAAACATGGGAAGTTCTGTGTCGCAAAAATGTTGAATTAATTATATTACAATAATGTTTAACTATTCTTGTAATGGGGACTGTAAAATTAAAACTAAATGGTATGGAACAGTAATTTTTTTATTGTCCTTTGTTCACATTATTTGTATATATATTACACAATTCATTACTCGGTGACTGGCGTGTGTATACCCAGCATATATATAATAACATGTTAAAATTTCTCCTCTCTCATTCCATACGCCTATGGCTTAGGGAGTAGGGACTCCGACTGACACCAAATCGGCTGGAAGCAAGTAGATGTCCAGCTACACTGATGAGCTGTGTTACATCGAAACAGACTTGTATATGGATGACTAATATATTAGGCTCTCATTATGATTGACCTGTCTAGAGAGTTAATATTTTAAAAACAGTTACCACTTCTGCGATTTACGCGTTACTCTCGGTGACTGGCGTGTGTATACACCACATATATATAATAACACGATAAAATTTCCCTTCTCTCATTCTCTGCGCCAATGTTTCAGGGAGTAGGGACTCCGACTGACTCCAAACCGGTCGAATTTCGATCCCGGCTGGAAGCAAGTGTATATCTACCACACTGATGAGCTGTAATACAGCGAAACAGGCTTGTATGTGGATGACTAATAATATATATATATGCAGGGCCGTAGCTGATGCTAAAAAAAACACCGTGCACAGAGAAAATTGCCCGGATTTATTAGTTGACAATGTGATGACGTCATCAGTGTCATCCGTTTCCAGAAACTATGATTTTTGCGAAATGTTTCGGCTATTCCAATGGAAATTAGGCACAGAAGGTGAACGAAAGCAGGAAATCGGGTTCGGACTTTCTGAGTATAACCAGTCTTTTCTCCCAAAATTAATAAATAAACAGATTTTTACTGCGTTCATTCGGATGTTTTCTTCGTTTTTCTTTTTTTCTTAGAAACTCAAAATAAACGAAATAACTAAACCGATTCTATGTCATGTTTTTCCTACACACGTCTCCTAAAAGTACAACCACTATTTTGTTTACTTTTCATCATGAGATCTCTTACAGTTACAAACAGCCTTGTACACTTATAGCCATTTACTTATACTTCATCGGAAATCACAAAATACCACTAATAGCAATACAATAATGTATGATAATAGTACATTCTATTGATGTAAACGCAATCCTACCTCGATGCTTACATTTCCTCAGGTGAGCTTGCATGGATAAAAGTTGATTGCATTTATATGAAATTATTCTTCAAATAAGCCATTAATTATAAATTTATGCTAGTAATATATAAGATAGAAATGGTTATATTACTTTTAATAACAGTTTATTTGGTAATGCTAGATCAACCAAATGCAGGCAAAAATTCTATTCCAACAGTTTCTTTTCTCGCGCTTCCAGACTGTGGAATAGGGAATTATATATATATACTTGCTTTCCTGACGGCTATAACCTCCAGGAATTTAAAGGCAATGTCAATTTCTATCTCTTATCCATTTAACTCCAGCCACTTCTATATCACCCCGTGTATCTTGTTCTTTTCTTTTCTCTCTACCTTCGCAACTGTCTTTACTCCTGTGTTCGCATCATTCTCTTGCTCTTTCTCTTTCACCCCCCCCCCGTAGCTGGTTCGTCTTTGTCTTCATTCTCTACTTGTCTAAATCCTCAACTCTCTTATGTAACCCCCTGTCGTGTTAACGCATTCAATGGGAGGAAATGATTTAAAAAATGTGAATCTTTTCATGTACGATATTGGTTATCGCAGCGAGGCTGAAGGTAGCCTACCAACACACATCGCTAAGAATTTAGGGCTTCTTTGTTAGAATTATAGTATAAGACGAACCCCAAATTTTACGTGACTTAAGGTTACCTTATACGCTTAAATACACGATATACACTCCTGATCAAAAATTTAAGACAACTTCAAAATCTTCAAAAGATTTTTTTTTTTTTTTACAGATAGATTTTAAACTCCTACCACTTAAGGTTACCAATATTACAATCTAAAAGTTTATGGAAACAAAAGGCTACATTCCAAACATTTTATTTAGAAATTTACATTTTTATAAAATGAGGCGATTTACGCATGATCAAAATTATAAGACCAGGGGTATAAATTGTTAGATCTATGGTAATTCCAATGTTTTTAGTTCAGTTAGAGATTAGCAATCACTGCGTAAAGGTGTCACCATGCCTAAAGCAAGCAAACTTACCAAAGTTGAGCGTTCTCGAATTCTAGAATTCCATAAGCAAGGTTTGTCACAGCGGGCGATCGCAGCTAAGGTAAATCGCAACAAAACTGTGATTTGCAACATTCTAAAGAACAGTGAGAATTATGGAAAAGCAAAATCCTCTGGTAAGCCCCCAAAATTTTCTCCTGCATTGAGTAAGAGAATAAGACGGGTTGTTATGAAAGACGGGGGACTTTCTTCTAGTCAAATTAAGGCAGTTACAGATGCTGATTGCAGTTCCGTAACCATCAGACGACACTTACGACAAAAAGGCATGGTAAATAAAAAGCGTAAACAAATTCCTCTGCTGCTTCCACGACACAAGGTGGACCGCTTAAAGTTTGGTTGTGAATACTAAACATGGGACGTTGAGAAGTGGAAGAAAGTCCTGTTTTTTTATGAGAAAAAAATTCAATCTAGATGTCCTGATGACTTCCAACGATATTGGCATAACAAAAACATGCCCCCTGAAATTTTCTCTACACGTCATAGTGGTGGAGGGTCCCTAATGTTATGGGGTGTCTTTTCTTACAGAGCGACGATGGAGCTCCAGGTGGTGCAGGGTTGTGAAACAGCGGCTGGTTATGTTAGCATGCTACAAAAAGCATCATTGATGATGGAGGGCCATCGTTTGTGTGTGGATGGATGGTTATTCCAACAGAATAATGCTGCAATCCACGATGCAAGACGGACCTTGACCTTTCTACAAGAAAATGGGGTCCATCTCTCGGGACATCCTGAATGCTCACCAGACTTGAATCCAATTGAAATTTTTTGAGGATGGATGACAAGAGATGTTTATCGAAATGGCAAACAATATTCAACAAAAAATGAACTTCGTGAAGCCATCTTCAGAAGCTGTAGCAACATCCCCCGCACCTTAATGGAAACGCTTTCCATTTCTAGCATGCCCGACAGAATTTTTGAAGTCATCAAAAGCAGTGGAGGTAGAACTCATTATTAAGGTAGAACTCATGAATTAAATTTGGTTGTTATATATATATTTATATATATAAAATTTAAGTAAGCGCCAACAAACCTACCTAGGTTTCACCCTTCGGCTTGTCAGGGTAAGATGGCCATCTTACCCTGACGAGCCTAAAGGCGAATCCTAGGTAGGTTTGTTGGCTCTTACTTAGGTTTTCTGTCTTTGTTGCTCTACTTTCGTATCGAGCACTTTAGTGTTAGGGTTTTCGTCTTGGGGCTTTTTTTTTCTTTCCTACGAGTATTTGAATTTTGTTCATGTACTTCGTTTGTTTCTTTTTTTACTTCCCCTCCTTTTCCCTCCGAATTCTTTCTCGGTGGGTTTTTCAAGACCAACTTAAATATACTATAACAATTATTAGTATTAGCATTATTATTTTTGTTACTATTAATATTGTTATAATTATTATTGTCATTATATATATATATATATATATATATATATATATATATATGGGGGGGGATCATTTTACAGACATTGTTTTATGACTCTAAGACTTGCTTTAGTTACGTGACCGTTGATCCTATCGGGGATACCGTTCACCTTGGCCGTTGAGTTTGTTGATATTCATAAATAAACAGTGGGAGTTGCGTCCACTGGTTTATTAGGTTATATTAAGACAGTGTAAACATATATTAGAAAGATAGTTTTGGCGTAAAATTACAAAGTCTCTCTCTCTCTCTCTCTCCCTCTCTCTCTCTCTCTCTCTCTCTCTCTCTAAAAAAATCCACCATCAGCGACGATTTTATCTTGAGTTGACAAAAACTTTGCTAAGCAAGGATAACAGTTACCAAAAATAGCAAACACAGTTTGTAAATCGTTGCTGATCGTGGATGTTTTAATTATAACGTCCTTGTAACCTCTCTGAAGATGGCTCATGAGAGCCGAAATCTTAGAACCAAGTTAATAAAAAATTATCTAAATGTTGGAGAATTTTTTTCTTATTTTCACCTGAAATTAAAGCCAAAATACGATGTTTGGAACTGCTCATGATAAAACATAATAGACATTCATTGTCTCTTGCATTTAACAGTATATGTTTAAAAAAATTAACTACTGCCTCGATACACTATATATATATATATATGTGTGTGTGTGTGTGTTTGTGTTCTGTGAATAATATGAATCAATTATGCAAGCAATTGTATGTTTAATCAAAAATCAATTATTTAATATATAATATCTTGTTGCACGCACGCCAAAAGCAGTTCATATTTTATTTTATGTTTTCATGTAATATGGCGCATGAAAATTAATTTATCATATTGTGGACGGATGATATAATTCCAGATAAAAATAACAAAGCCAAGAAAGAAGGCCACATATCATTTGCCCTTCCAAAGCAACTTAATTCAAAGAAGCTTCCCTCCAGGCTACACCGTATTATCATGAATCCGAATATATTAACATTAGGTCTGTCGTATGTGAGGATTTAGCCGACAGACGGTCGAAACTAACTGAAATTATTCTCTCTCTCGGCTGAACTTCTCAATGCTCCACCAATTCTATGCTGTCAGTCAGTCAGTTAAAGTGCCATACGTGATACACGCTTGGGCGATCATGTCTCGAAAGAGACATGACTGACTGGGCAGAAGATTATCCCGCAGTAGGTTGCCATTGCTTTCTGCGGTAGACTGGTTGCCGACCAAGGCTGAAACCTAATTCAAATCAGTGGAAAAATTTCTACTCATTTTCGAAAGACCGGGATTGTGTGTGAACCGGGCGATAGGCGAGCCTGTCTACCAAGTAAGAAGTAAAGATTTAAAGTTGACATTAGAAGGAGCCGGAAACCTGATCCAAATCAGTGGGGAATTTTCTACTCCTGTTCGAAAAACCGAGAACGAGTGTGAACCGGGCGATCGGCGACCCTGTCTACTACGTTAGAAGTAAAGAGTGACATAGAAGGAACCGGAAATCTAATACTAAACATGAAGCAGTGGATAAATCTCAAATGACCGAAGTTGTGTGTTAAACCGGATGATATGCGAACCTATCATCTACATTAGAAATACAGAGTTGGAGTAGACTTTACAAAGAAACGGAAACCCAATACTAAACAGGAAACAAGGGATAAATATTCAAACCTGTTCAAAATACTTGAGAGGAGTGTGAACCGGACGATAGTTGAATCTATATACTCTGTTAGAATTATAAAGTTGAATTATCGGGAAACCAAATCCTAAGGAAACAAGGGATAAATGTCTACTCCTGAGCAAAGTACTGTTGAGGAGTATGAACAGGGCGATAGGTGAACTTATCTACTATGTTAGAAGTAAAACGTTAAAGTTGACATTAGAAGAAGCCGGAAATTTAATCCAAAACAAGCATTAAATTTCTACTCCTGTTTAAAATACCTAGAATGTGTTTGAACTGGGCAATAGACAAACCTGTCTACTATGTTAGAAGTAAAAAGTTAAAGTTGACATTAAAAGGAGCCGGAAATTTAATCCAAAACAAGCATTAAATTTCTACTTCTGCTCAAAATGCCTGAAATGTGTTTGATCCGGGTAATGGGCGAACCTATCTACTATGTTAGAATTATAGATTTGAAGTAGACTTTAAAAAGAAATGGAAATAACATCCTAAGCAGGAAACATGGGATAAACCTCTATTCCTTTTAAAAAGATAAACCATGGAAGTGTGTAAATGAGTAATTGAAAGTAATCGTCAAATACTTATATTTATTATTGCTCATGCTGATGCTGCTGATGCAGTTAACACAATTTACCAAATGTTAAATAAGAGAAAAACCGGGGAGCCGAGTTCGAATTCCCGTTGAATCATTGTATTCACTTACGCGTAAATACCATTGGGAAAGGTATTAATCCGTCTCTTCCTTCCAGTTATGGGTTAAATAGCAGGACAGATTGGGTTCTATAGCCTTGGTCGGCAACCAGCCTACCACAGAAATCAATGGCAACCTACTGAGGGATAATCTTCTGCACAGTCAGTCATGTCTCTTTCGAGACATGATCGCCCAAACGTGTATCACGTATGGCACTAAACTGACTATGCGACAAAGCATCGTGTAATAGAACCGAAGTATCTCTGCGGGTTCAATACTCTTTGTACTAAACGTTTTAAAAATGATTTTCATTAAGAATAATATGACATAGGCACCATGATTTTAAACTTAAAATTAAAATATTTAATATTTACTCGACATAATTTCTTTACATAGACTAGATAAGCCTGATTTCAGAATATTTCGACCAGAATTATTTTATAATTCGAAAGAATTTATGGAGCCGTAATCTGTAATAACACAAATTTTCATGCTAAATCTCTTGAACCAACGCTAAGCAAAAGCATCTGATATATTCAACAACTTTCGTATGTTTTTCTCCTCTATTTTGTTTTGCTGACACATAACGTCTAATTTTTTCGCAAAGCTGATTAGGTTATCTCCCCTGGTGTTACTTTCTCCTCCCTTTCTTAGTTCTGACTCAAGCGATAAAAAAAAAATAAGCGAAACAAGAATCAGTTGTCTTGCTTTAGGGGGACATATCATTTTCAAAATCATTTCATGCAAAATTCGGTTTTAGTTCCTTTTTGGCGTCAGTTTTTTTCACCAACTAAAATATTTATTTTTTGTTTTTTCTTTTCAGCTTACGTAACTACATCTTTTCTATACACAAAACATATGACAATTCTTGTGGTTTCTTTATTGAGCAATAAATTTATATTACTAGCTATCTGTCTATATTTGCCGTTCTTGTTTATCGATATCGTGCACCGTTCATTTCTTTCTTTCTATCTATCTATCTATCTATCTATCTATCTATCTATCTATCTATCTATCTATCTATCTATCTGTTTGTTAATATCTATCTATCTATCTATCTATCTATCTATCTATCTATCTATCTGCTTTGTTAATATCTATCTATCTATCTATCTATCTATCTATCTATCTATCTGCTTTGTTAATATCTATCTATCTATCTATCTATCTATCTGTTTTGTTATTATCTATCTATCTATCTATCTATCTAACTATCTATCTATCTATCTATCTATCTATTTCTTAATATGCTATCTATCTATCTATCTATCTATCTATCTATCTATCTATCTATCTATCTATCTATCTATCCGCAGACAGATCTGTTTCGCTGTATCACAGCTCATCAATACGGTAACACATCCAACTGCTTATAGCCAGCAGTCAAACCCGACCGAATTGACATCAGTCGGCGGTTCTAGCTCTGAGCTTGTTAGATATCTTAATTTTCATATCCATGTAACTGTCTGGTTCAGTTTGCTCATATCTATCTCAGATCTCAGTATATATATATATATATATATATATATATATATATATATATATATATATATATATATATATAAAGTCCTTTGAAAAACTGTTCCTCAACAATTCAAAGTAGTAAACAATTACATTGGCCAAACCATCAAAAAATTGGCAAGAACATTGACGTTGCACCTTTCCCACAACAGTTCCATCCTATCTCATTTAAACAGACTCCGAGATTTGCCAGGACATATCCGTGACATACTTGTTGATAATGAAATCGTCCATATGCAAAGAAGATTCAAAATAATGGAGGAAGTCCTAATTAAAAAGAGAAATCCTACACTTAATAACATCAAACATGAACAAGGTAACAATGGGTAACAATATATAGAGAGTCATACACATGACTCTCTATATATAATCTTTAGATATATTTATTTACAAGTAAAACTGAATTTGTTCTTGAGAATGGCAAAGCGTATAGCTGTAAGCGCTCTAAAATACAAAACCTTCATAAAATTCTTACATAGTTTGAGTTCTGAACAGAAAAAAATCGTAAGAACAAATGAAAATTTATAAAAGAAGTTAAATAAAAAACTTAATTATAATACCTTGTCTGTTATTTTTAATGAAACCTTCATAAAAGACATATTGTTGCCCAAACACACACACACACACACACACATACAGAAATATATATATATATATATATGTGTGTGTGTGTGTGTGTGTGTGTGTGTGTGTGTGTGTGTGTGTGTTCTCTGTGTAAGGCCAGAAAGTTTTTCCCGTTTGAAACAATCCTGCACATATACAAATCTATCATTCGCCCGTGCATTGAAAACTGCTGCCATATCTGGTCGGGTGCTATCCACCTAGGTGTCCTTGACAAAATCCAACGGAAAATCTGTAATGTGATCGATCACGACTTAACAGCCCAGATGCAGTCACTTTCTCACTGGCGCAATGTCTCTTCTACAAATATTTTCACGGCTTCTGCTTCGATGAACTTAGATCACTGGTGCCCTCTATATATGAATTTACTTGATCCACAAGATTAGCAACTAGCTCTCACTACTTTTCCAGCTTCTTTTCTCGCACTTCCTGCCTATGAAATTCCCTTCCATTTACTTGCTTCTCCGACAGCTACAATCTCTAAGAAGTTAAATCTAAAGACAACAGTCATCTCCATTCTCACTAACAAGCATCCTCTCTCTCTCTCTCTCTCTCTCTCTCCCTCGTACTTTTTCTGTCCAGTCCACTCTCATAAGTATTCTCATCACTTCCTGACATCCCCTATAACCTGTCAATCTTTCTCATAACTTTCTTCCTATGTAGCCTCCTGCAAAACAGTGGCAGTAAAATGCCTTGCTTGGGGCAATATGGTTATAAAATATGGAGATTTTCCAGCATTGCAGTTACATAGCAGGAGCACCGGTCCTAATTTGTCAGCAATATACTAAGTATGATAGATTATAGATGTAAGACAGATTATGGAAAAAAATGTTGTCTTGCGTGACACCTCTTTTTCTTCTTCTATGTGCCTTGTCCTTTCAGGACGTAGGCGATCATGGCCTTCCACGTCTCCCTATCCCTGGTGGCTCTGAGCACACTTTCTCCTGTAACACCACGCAACCCCCGTTCTGTCATCCACCTGCTCAGGCCCTTCAAATATGTTATCCGCTGCTTTCCTCTGTTTCTTTTTCCCCTCTATCTGGCCTGTTAGTATCAACTTTTCCAAGCCCTTCTTCTCATTGCATGTCCCAGGAACTTTAGTTGTCTCTTCCTGATGCTCAATATTAATTTCCTTTTCGTTTCCATCCTTTCCAAAACCTCATTATTGCTCACATGCTCGGTCCACGATATCCGCAGTATCCTTCTATAGAACTACATTTCAGCTGCTTCATGTTTTTCCTTCATCTTTGATGATATTGTCCAGCATTCACTGCCATATTGAAGAACTGTCATCACATAGCAATCTAGTACTCTTTTCTTTGTTTCTAGTAAATTATTTCTTGTTTCTTGATGCTTTACTCACCGTATATTCGTAAGTTATACCTGTTCAGATCTTTATAAATTTATAAATATTTTCTGAATTTGAATAACCTTCAAAAGATCGATAACCCTTTTTTTTCAATATCAATCTGTTCTTCTATTGGGTGAACAATAGTATAACGAATTGCTCAGTCTGTTTCTTCTGTGTGTACAATCCGGCCCATATTTTGCTACCAGCTTCACGAACCGCTCTGAAATCATATCAACGAACTCTTGCGGAATGGGAGACATTATTTCTTCTTTTCGCCTTTCAGGTTGTTTCGAATTCTTGTTTTGGTATAGTTGACTTGCTCCTTTAACCAACCCCAAAGAATAAAGTCACGGGACTGTTTAGACAGGACTCCTGAATGGCCCTCATACATAAAATAGGGAGTTACGTTTTAATCATCTTGTAGAAAAGCGACCAGAAATTATCAGTGTATAGTATTTTTGTCGACTGATCTGAAAGGTTTTCCATTATCTATTAAATCTTATCAATATGCCTCTCAGTTTACTTATATCTGTCATTTCATATCTATTTTTCTCTCGTCAGTCTGTGTCTCAGATAACTATTTCTATTTCTCAGTTTGTTCATTCCTATCTACTCATACCTATATATATATATATATATATATATATATATATATATAAATTATATATCTTTGCTGGGATAATTAGCAAAATAACACATAACCTTAAGCACCTGCAACCGAAAAATAAATGATAATCAGAAGGGAAATTACAAAACTTTTAAAGAAATAAGATGTGAAATCAGCATTCACATAAACATTTTAGGGTTCTTAGGTGTAATTTTCAGCTTAAAAAATATATCAATCGAAGTGTATGTAATTGAATTAACATGTGCTTTATCGTCATCAAACATAACCAAAGATGTCAAAACACATATTTACACCAAACAAAACCAAAAAAATATAACCTGCATTTACACCCAACAGAACAAATGATGCTAAAATCCACATTTACACCCAAGAGAACGAAATGTGTCAAAACCTATATTTACACTAAACAAAATCAATAATACCGAAACACATATTTACACTAAGATAATCAAAACATAACCTACATTTACACCCAACAGAACAAAAGATGTTAAAATCCACATTTACACCCAACAGAACTAAAGATGCAAAACCTATATTTACACCAAACAAACCCTAAAATACCAAAACATATATTTACAACAAAGAGAATAAAAAAATATAATCTACACTTACAGCCAACAGAACGAAAGATGCTAAAATTCACATTTACACCCAACAGAACCAAAGATATCAAAACCTATATTTTCACTAAACAAAATCAATAATACCAAAGTACATATTTACACTAAAGACAACCAAAAAATATAACCTACATTTACACCCAACAGAAACAAAAATGCCAAAACCTAAATTTAAAATCAAACAGAATAAACAATGCCAAAACCTACGATTACACCAAACAAAACAAAAAATGCCAAAATACATATTTACATTAAAGAGAATCAAAAATAAGAAAATCTACATTTACAAACAACAGAACCAAAGATGCTAAAACCTACATTTGAAAGAAACGGAACAAAAATACCAAATCCTACGATTACACTAAACAAAACAAAAAATACCAAAACAACTATTTACTTGAAAAACATTAGAGCATTTACACCTAACAGCACAAAAAATGTCAAAACATACATTTACACTTAACAGAACCAAAGATTCCAAAACCTCATATACACCCAATAGAACCATAGATACTAAAACCTAAATTTAATCAAACAGAACTAAAAATCCCAAAATCTACGTTTTCATTAAATAAACCGAAATTAGCAAAACCTATAATGTCAGAACCTACATTTACACCTAACAGAAGCAAAGATGCTAAAAATAAATTTAATCAAACAGAACCAAAACTGTCAAAATCTACGTTTTCTTTCTATAAACCAAAATCGCCAAAACCTATATTTACACCCAACAGAAACAAATATTTGCACAAAAATACCCAAATCTACATTTACATCCTACAGAACAATACAGCTGAAAGGAAACATCATATATTTCAGCTCAGCTTATAATGTAAAAAGGTATTATAAGTAACATATTCACCGAACGCATCATCAAATACTTCCCAAAATCAAGTTAACAACACAAAATATTTTTTATAATCATATCGCACCAAGCAAGGCATTTTATTACCACTGTTTTTCAGGGGGTTTCATATGAGGAAAGTTATGGGAAAGAGTGACAAGTTATAGGGAGTGTCAAAAAGTGGGTAAGAAAAGGATAAGAATACTGATGAGAGTAGAGTAGACGTAGAAGGGAGCATGAAAGAGAGGATGCAAGTTAGTGAGATAGGAGATGACTATTGACTTTACATTTAAATTCTTGGAGATTATAGATGTCGGGAAAGTAAGTAAATGGAAGGCAATTCCACAGGCGAGAAAAGAAGCTATTGCAGTAGAAATTGCGTTTACAATTTATTGGTTTCACAGTAAAAGGGTAGGATCTAGTTGCTAATCATGTTGCCCGAGTAAATTCATATATAGGGGACACCCGTGAGCTAAGTTCATCGGAACAGAAGCCGTGAAAGTATTTGTAGAAGAGACACAGGGAAGTCACATTGTGCCGGTGAGAAAGTGACTGTATTCTGGGCTACCAAGTCAGGATCGATCACATTACAGATTCTCCGGTGGATTTTGTCAAGACCCCTAGGTGGATAGCAAGGACACCCAACCAGATATGGCAGCATTATTCAATGCACGGGTGGATGGTAGATTTATATATGTGTAGGATGGTTTCAGACAGGAAAAACTTCCTGGCCCTATACAGAAAACCGACCGTCTTAGCGACGGATTTAGCTATGGATTCTATATAGTCATTCCGCCTGAGGTTTGTTGTGAGGGTTAACCCGAGAAGGCACAGTGTTTTGCTTTCAGAGAGACTAGCCTGATCCATGCTAATTAGGGGTAGGAGGGATTGCAGTGATGGTTAATAGATAGCAGTTTCGTTTTGGAAGCATTGAAATTCACGCGCCATTTCTTACCCCAGTCCACCACAGATTGGAGGTCCTTTTCAAGCTCGGCAGAAGCTGGTAGAGTAGAATTTGGTTTTATTAGTTTCACAGTAAAAGAGTGGGACCTAGTTGCTAATCTTGTGGCTCGAGTAAATTCATATATAGGGGACACCCGTGAGCTAAGTTCATCGGAGCAGAAGCCGTGAAAGTATTTGTAGAAGAGATACAGGGAAGTCACATTGAGTCGGTGAGAATGTGACTGTATTCTGAGCTACCAAGTCAGGATCGATCACATTACAGATTCTCCGGTGGATTTTGTCAAGGACCCCTAGGTGGATAGCAGGAGCACCCGAACAGATATGGCAGCAGTATTCAATGCACAATATATAATAGGCATGCTCTAAAAATTAGTTGTAACTTTGTGGATTATTTAAAACCGGAATATATTTTGACTTGTAATTTTTTTCGTAAAAACCAATTATAAAACTAGTACTATATTCAAGTGCATATGCTAAGCGCCTTCCCACCACCAAATCCCCCAAGGGTTTCTGATGCAGTTCATCTTGGAATCCCGCGGTCTGTGTGTAGATATTTGGGGACACTGTACATAATTATAATAGATATAAATATTTAAGAAGTACGACTGAAAGGCCTTGGGAAAAATTCCTGTTTCCTACAATAGAATTTTCAATATTTCTTCCTGTGTTTTCGAATATTTTTTGCTCGTTTCCCATCAGCAAACGATTTGCATGATTTAATCAAACGCTTTTATTATTCGCTTAAAATATTTATGAATTATTAAACAGAGGAGGAAATGGCATCTCTTTTATAAATGACAAAAAGAAGAATATAATTAAAAAATAGAATTTCTTTTTTATTTAAAGATTACTAGTATTTTCTTTCATTTCAAATGACAGGAAGAGAATTAGGGTAGCCGTTTAAGTACAACACGTTCTTGGAAGATTCTATGAATTACACAAAGAAAATTCACGCGATGTTCACTCACAAGCAGAAAAGATGAAAAATTGTTTTTGTCCTTTTTTTTTTATGGGATTATTAAAAGAATTTTATGAGGTTTAATTTCTGAAATACGGTGATTCTAATTATCGCATGACACCGCCTTTCAACACCTTATTTTAAACTTCAAGCAAGAGCGATAATTAATGCCTAATATTCATATGCAGAATGTCTTAAAAGGCAACCGAACTTTTGTCAATTCGTTTCGGT
Source organism: Ascarosepion bandense (assembly GCA_037127315.1). NCBI lineage: Eukaryota > Metazoa > Mollusca > Cephalopoda > Sepiida > Sepiidae > Ascarosepion > Ascarosepion bandense. The sequence continues at coordinate 2,199,447 of JBBBDQ010001505.1, forward strand.
TATTGCCATTGTCAGAATCTAGTTAAGCACATTAAAGGAAAAGAAATGTAATACTAATCTTGAGAGTTTTAATCAAATATTTACTTTTTTAGAAAATACTTAGATGTCTGTGACGCGAACCTACAAAAAGGTGAGAATTAATCATATGCTTAATAAGGAAATGTTAATATTTCTTCATAGAACGAATAGCAGAATCAGCCAGGAAAACTGGGTTCTATAGCCTTGGCTGGCAGTCAGTCTATCGTATAAAGTAATGGCAACCTTCTTCGGGATAATATTCTGCCCACTCAGTCATGTCTCTTTCGGGACATTGTTATGGTGAAACACACCTATTCTATAGTGAATAGACTCTCCCGCCTAATTTAAGAGTAGTAAGAGATTACACTGAGTAATACATATTATATGAAGTTCCTAACATTTTGTACGTCGAACCTATTGTTTGTTTGTTTTTGAGGCTTAACGACCTATCAATCCTTATGGGATCATTTTAAGGTCATAACCAATGATTTTTTGGGATAAGGTTATTTTATTTTTACAACATTTTTCTTTTTCACGATTCATTGGGATTTGTTTTTTTAAGAGCAGGGTCCCCTTGTTATTTAACCCATAACTGGAGGGAATGGACGGATTAATACCTTTCCCAAGGGTACCAGTGCTTAAGTGAATACAGGATATTCAACTGGAATTCGAACTCGGCTCACCGATTTCTCTTTCCGAGCCGATATCCACTGCACCACAACGCACATCCTTCGCTATACTCTTATAGCACCTGGTATTCCCAAGCGGCCACCCATCTAAGTACTAACCAGGCTCAACGTTGCTTAACTTCGGTGATCGAGCGAGAACCGGTGTATTCAACGTGATAGGCCGTAAGCCGTCGAACCTATTAACACAAATACCTCCACTGCAAAAATAACTCCACAACAATTTTGGCGACGAGAATGAGATACTCACGTGGAGAAGATAAAAATAATTTTTCACTCGCCAAAAGCCAATTTTGTCGACAAAGATATCAAACACACGTGGAGAAGATAAAAAGAATTTTTTCCACTTGCCAAAAGACAATTTTGGCGACGAAAATCTCAAACTCACGTGGAGAAGATAAAAAGAATGTTTTCCACTCACCAAAAAGACAATTTTGGCGACGAGGATTCGGATATCGGACGAACCTCCAATTCACTCGGAGTAATAAAGAATTTCTTTTCTCGTTTTTGCTCATCAAAAACAATTTTGAGCGACGAAATTCGCACTCATACGGAGGAAGAAAAATTAGCTCACCACAATAATTTTGGCGACAAAGTTTCGGATTCACGTTTAAAAAAAACTTGTCAAAGTTTCTCGCAAGCCAAGACGTCAAATGTGTGACGAAAAAATCTGTCATATTCTCAAATGAGAAAAGAAATATTTTTCTCGAAAATACAGTTTGCTCAAATAGGTCACGAATTGCAAATTCGTTGGACCTCTCCTCTACAGTATTAGGCATTGTGTTAACTCTTTGCAAAAATTGAGGAATGTAAAAGTCTATTCCTGGAATTCTTTAAGTTCCAGTCGGAAAAACAGATGAAAAAACAGACGAAAATATGAGAGCAACAAAAAAATTCCAGATGCAGATACAGGAGGAAACTTTCAATAGACAAATGCAATTCCAACAAAAAATGGTACCGATGCATAGGGAGTATCAAAGCAAAATTCTGGAAATAACTAAGAAGAGGAAAGAGAAAAATCTATTTATCATAGAAAATACTTGGTACGAATTGGATAATAGAATTCTACCGATAAATTCTTTCTGTTACAAGGTAGAAAGTTTAAACACCGAAGCCAAAAAAATTAATAAAAAAAACTTAAGGAAACATTTCCTACTATTTTTCTTCGGGTTTGGGAACGTGTACCAAGATGGAGGCAAAATTCCAGCTAAAAGAAAACGCTCAGGTGGTATTTAAAAAGAAAAAGAATGTGCCGTTTGCCTCAATTGAACATATAGATTAGACAGATTAGAGAAAACCGGTGTACTTAAAAAAGTTGAGTATAGTGAATGGGCGACACCGAAGTTATCCGTGAAAAAAAGTCTAAAGAAATTCGTGTTTCTGCTGATTTTTCGACGTGTTTGAACGCGGCTCTCAAAGATTATAATTATCCCTTACCAAGAGCAGAAGAAATATTTGCAAAGCTAAACGGAGGCACAATATTTTCGAAGATAGACCTCAGCGATGCATATTGTCAAATACCGGCACAAAAGGGAACGTCAAAACTTTTGTGTACAAACACACATCGGAGTGTGTATAAATTTAAAAGACTACCTTTTTGAATCAAGGTCGCGCTCGCCATTTTCCAGCAAGTTATGTATTCGATGTTGGGTGGTCTAGATTTTGCCGTATCATATCTGGACGAAATCCTCATGAGAAATGCAAGTATAGCAGAACACGTGGTAGATGTAAATGCAGTAGTTTTACTAATACAGGAATTTAGATTTAAACTCAAGGAAAGTAAATGTGAGTTTTTTTTATGGAGAAAGTAAAATATCTGAGGTAGATCATCGATAAGAATGGTAGGAGGCTAGACCCAGAGCGAGCAGCGGCTATAAATGACATGCCTGCTCCGAATGTTATTACAACATTACAAAGTTTTTGGGGATGAGCAAATTATTACCAAATATGCATCCCTAAAATGTATGATGTGCGGGCGCCATTAAATGATTTATTAAAGAAGGGAAAACCCTGGAAATGGACTAATGAATGTCAGAAAGCATTTGAAAAGATAAAGGAAGTGTAAACCTCGGAATTTTTAACCCACTACAACCTTAATTTAGAGATCATAGTAGCTTTCGACGCAAGTGCGTATGGAGTAGGAGCATGCATCTTACACAAAATGCCAGATGGTCAAGTAAAACCAATTGCTCATGCTTCCAGAGCACTACTTCCGGCTGAGAAGAATTACTCTTAGATAGAGAAAGAGGCGCTAGGAATAATATTTGCGGTAGCGAAATTTCACAGTTTTGTCCACGGTCGACATTTTAAGCTAACAAACTGATCATAAGCCTCTCATTTCGATTTTTGGGTCGAAAAAGAGTTTGCCGAAGCATACAGCCAACCGATTACAGAGATGGGGCATAATACTGCTAAATTATAACTTCAGCATGGAGTACATACCATCGAATAAATTTGGCTACGCTGATGGTAAATTCCTAAAATGAGCGAACCATTAGAAGACACAGTAATTGCCTCACTGAAGTCAGAAGAAGAGCTGAAATCTACTGTGTGTAATGCAGTTCGGGATCTTCCGTTAACTCTAGAAGAAAAACAAGGTCAAGTATATATTGAAAATAAAAGAAAAAATAACCGAGAGGGATCAGTACACAACAAATGTTTTTCCGTTTTGCGATACAGTATTGTTATACAGAGAACGTGTGGTGGTTCCATACACACTGCAAAAGCAAATACTACAGGATTTTCATACTGGTCATTCGGGGAGCATTAGGATGAATAGCATAATTTTTGTATATTGACCGAATATGGACAGGGACATTGAGAACACAATGGCAAAATGTAAAGACTGTGCCTTAGCAGAAAAGGCACCCCCGGTAAAATTTAATCCCTGGCCAAAAACAGACCTACCATGGTCTAAGTTACATGTGAATCTCGCAGGTCCACTGAACGGATAGCATTACATCATAGTAATGGATAGTTTTTTAAAAACTTCCTGATGGAATTGTTTGCAAGGTTTGGTGTGGTGGACACAACTATGACGGACAACGGAAGTCAATTTACGTCGAAACAATTTGAAGATTTCTGCGAAGAATACAACGTCGAACATGTTACCACAGCTCCATTTCACCCAAGATCAAATAGATTAGCTGCAAAATTTGTGGACACCCTAAAAAGATTTTAAAAAAAGCTAGGGATGAAAAAAAGCTGCAGATGAAGCCCTACTGAAGTTTCTACAAGTATACAGAATTACCCCAAATAATGGAACACCAGCCTCACAATCGCCAGGTGAAGTGAAGTTCGCACGTCGGGTAAGACCTGTCTTCGACAAATTACTACCAAAAAAGACAAAGCCAGGTAGATAAGAATTTATTCAAGTAATAAAATACAATTCTGGTGAAAAAGTAAACTTTAAGGTTTACAAACAGAATAAATATTTCTGGGAGATTGAAAAAATAAAAAAGCGGATTGGCAATATGATGTACTTGGTGAAAGGCGAAAAATTCACGTGCAGACGGCACATTAATCAGATCAGATGACGCTTCTTGATATTTCTTGTAAAAAGTTTAAAAAAAAACCGTTTTACTTCTACGGAGTAAAGTTTTGGGAGGGGGGTTGTCGTGAAACACACCTATTCTATAGTGAATAGACTCTCCCACCTAATTTAAGTAGGAGTAGTAAGAGGAACGGGTGTCAGTCGATGTTGGACGTTAGTAGTCGGCAGTAGTCAGTGACCTAGTAAGATTACACTGCGTAATACATATTATATCAATTTCCTAACGTTTTGTACGTCAAACCTATTAGGACAGACTTTAGCGCAAATACTAGCCTACACTGCGAAAATAACTCCACAACAGACATGATCGCCCAAACGTGTATCATGTATAGAACTTAACTGACTGACTAACTGAAGGTTTTGGTGTAGCACAGACCCAGCAGGCTACGGAATCGAGTTGTCAATAAAGCATCTTATAGGATAGTGGTAGTTTCATAGCAATACGTTTATATGACATAGGTTGGTCCAGATGATGCACCTAATCCTATCACAGAACGCTAACCGCTATATGGGTCTCCTCCTATATATCCATTCTAAGTAGTCCAACAACGATGAGTTATTTCAAAATGATAATGGCATTACTCCACCCACGTTTATTGAACAGGTGAAGGGGCCCATCCCTTGTTTTTTGTTTAGGATATGGTTTCCGGCTTTCTCTTTTCCAATCTTTTCATTCTTACGTAGCCCCCTGCGCATCAGTGGTGTTTTCACCTTGCTTGGGGTGATATGATTAAAAAAAATTTTCTTATAAAGAAGAACTCGGCAATATATATAAAGCAAAATAGGTATCTAAAGTCCAGTAACTGCTATCGCTTTTTCTAATACTGACGTAGACTTCCCACCTAACTTTTTTATTGAATTAGTGTGGAATGGCAACGTCTTGATTATCGGATTCAAGTTAATGTATTGATTTCTTTTTTCTTTTTTTTTTTTTTACGGCTTAACAACTTTTAATGGGTTATGTAAAGCCTAAGCATATTTTGGATTATAAGATTTTTTTTTTTTGCGAGTTAATATTTCATTAATAATTTTTGTGAAGACAACAATAAATGTGTACCAGTTACAAGTCATACTATTTAACACATACATGAGGAAAATGCAGCAATATATTTCCCAATGATATTTGCGTGTAAATGAATGTAAAGAACCCGACTGGAATTCGGACTCGGATCAAAGATTTCTTATTCCGACTCTCTACTTGTTGTGGTGAAATACACCTATTCCTCAGCTAATGGACTCTCCCTCCTGTATTAATAAGAATTAACAGGAAGTTAACGGAGGAAATACTTCAGAGCTCTTTGGAAATTCATATGAGTTCTTTAGAATTCTAATAGAGTTCAATAGAACTATTCAGCAGTTGATACTAGTTGGCAGTTAGCCAAATACTAAGGAGTCAACTTTCAGTGGAAGATTACGAAGTTCCTAACATTTTGGGTGCGTTAAGTCGATTAGCAAAGACATAGCACGATTATAAATTTCAGTGCAAAAACTACTCCACAAAAAATGTCCAGTAGATGCTATCGCTTTTTCTAATACTCACGTAGACTTCATTGAATTAGTGTGGAATGTCAACGTCTTGATTATCGGATTCAAGTTAATGTATTGATTTATTTCTTTATTTTTTTTTTACGGCTTAACAACTTTTAATGGGTTATGTAAAGTCTAAGCATATTTTGGATTGTAAGAATTTTTTTTTTTTTTGCGAGTTAATATTTCATTAATAATTTTTGGAAGATAACAATAAATGTGTACCAGTTACAAGTCATACTATTTAACATATACCTGGGGAAAATGCATCAATATATTTCCCAATGATATTTGCGTGTAAATGAATGAAAGAACCCGACTGGAATTCGGACTCGGATCAAAGATTTCTTATTCCCACTCTCTATTCAAATAATCGACCAAATCGAACGGTGCTTTTTGTTTGAACAGTATTCTGGTTACTCTCAACGAATGATGAGCACAGTAGATATGCTGGAGAGCTGTATTATCACAAAAGATCTTGTACTGTGAAGAATCAAGGAGTTGTCACCAGCTGTGTAAACGGTATGGCAATATCTTTCAAAAGATATTCTGATCCCTTATGGAATCGAACTTCGGTCAATTTTGTGTAGGCTGGGCTATGGGATGTTTACCTCATACTGGGAAGCTCCTCAGTTACTGTTTGCGTGTGAGTGTAACTAACAAATAAAACAATCTTCTTTCCTCCAGGCGACAAAAGTGTTTTAATTTCTTGATTTTTTAGAAAAAAAACTTAGAATATATAACTGAAAAATAACCGTTTACCATAGCAGAAATTGTGATTAATTTCATTCTTTTGATTTTTATTCGCATCAACTGCAGAACAGAATCCCATTGTCGAATCTTAACATATCTAAACCCCAAGTGAATATAAAAATCCTCACGATAGAGTGGGGCAATATTTACATTGGACAATGTGCAAACACTATGTAAAATATGAAAACAAACACTGGTATGAACATCACCCATCATCCGGTTACAGAAATAGAAGATGTCATCATTCTATGGGACTACACCATTTATACAGACGGAAAAATTTAAGCCAATAGGCCGGACATTATTATTAAAAATTAGAAAGAAAAACTTGCCTATTAATTGATATGGCTTGTTCAGCGGATTGTAATATCGCAACCAACGAATTCGAAATTCTGTCAAATGATAAAGACCTGGAAATTGAAATAAAGAAAATGTGGAAATTGAAAACAAGTATCGTACCAGTGATAGTAGGTGCACTGGGAATGATAAGAAATGGAACAAAACAACACATTGAAAGAATTCCTGGAAACCCCAGCTTAAGAGATATACAAAAATTGTCTTATTAAGTACAGTCCACATACTAAGGAGAACTTTGTCCATGGAACGCTAGGGATGTTAGATGAGATAGAAAAAATATGAAATGGAGTCATAACAACACACCACGACCTGCCTTAGGTCTTCCTGCAGACTTGGTAGGTAGTGCGACCATAGCAGAAATCGAAATATGATGAAAATTGACAACATAATAATAATAATAATAATAATAATAATAATAATGGTAATAATAATTATCTATTAGTGGTTATGTACTGAATGGTCAAATATTGGATCAATTCTTGCAAACTAGAAATTACCAAGCATCTATACTGGAAAAGTGTGTTAAACCGAAATTCAGATTCTAGGATAAATATCCAGAAACAATTGACTTTGTTTTAGCAGGTTGCACTGTGTTAGCACCCACAGAATATAAAATTCGGCATGATAGAGTCAGCTAATATCTGTACTAGAAAATATGTAACTATTACGAAAGAGAAACTGCAAAAAATCGGTATGGTCATCGCTCAGATGAGACTTTACCATACACACAGACAGAACGATCAAGCTAATCGCCCAGACATCGTGATCAAAACCACAAAACAGAATGTGCTTTCTTATTGACATGGCAGCCGCTGCAAATTGGAATATATTTGTGAAAGATCTTCCAGACCCATTAAAATACGAGGGTCTTGAAGAGGTAATCTCAAAATGAGACACAATAATTCATTTTGAGGTTGGAACCTTCGGATTGATTAGAAACAGTTCCGATAGACTCATTGATTGGTTTCCTGACAGGTTATGACTTAAAGAAATACAAAAGAATTTACCCTTGGAATAGGTATAAATCCATCATTCTCCCTCAAGCTATGGGTTAAATAGCAGAACAGATTTGGTTCTATAGCTTTGTTTAACAACTAGTCTACCGCCGAAAGAAAGGGCACACTCCCGTGGGAAAATCTTCTGCCTACTCAATCATGGATAGAAAGAGACATGATCGCCTAAGCGTGTATTATGTATTACATTTAACTGACTGCCTGAAAGCCAGTTCGCGAGGTTCATCAAAGGATTGGCAATGTTTAATCTCACTTCCATCCTGATATATGTCCATTTCTTCGTAGAAGAGTTGATTTTCTAATCGCCGCTTAGATGTGGTCAAAAGCCGAAAGTATGGAACACCTAGTGAGGATCAAACTCATTGCTCATTTGTAATGATTCTAGCAAGACAAGCTTGCTAACCATCACACAACCCCGAGGTGCCTAAACCTCCATCGGAAGAAGTTACATTTCGCTTGTAGACATAGTAAAGAGAGGTAAATTTATACAAACACAACGCTAAAGAAAGAGTGTGACACACAAGTCTCATATGTGGAAACAGGAACTGATTCGACGCTGCCCAATAATCAAGGATTTTTAACATTATGCCGTACATGTATCGTAAAGTTACGAATTAAGTAAACGAGATACTAGATTGGCAACTAGGTCCCACCCTTTTACAGTTAAACAAATAAGATTTAACCGTAAATTCTACTCCAACAGCTTCTTTTCTCGCGCTTCCCGCCTGTGGAACTCCCTTCCACAAGCCTGCTTTCCCGACAGCTACAATCTCCAGGTGTTTAAATGTAGGGTCAATAGACACCTCCTATCACACTAACTCCCAATTATTCTCAGAACACTCTCATCTACACATCCCTCATTCTCGGTATCCTCACCCGCCTATCACCCACCCTCTGACATTTCCAATATTTAATCATCCTTTCTCCACTCTATGTAGCCCCCTGCGCAGTAGTGGCAGTGACATGCCTTGCTCGGGGTGAAACGCTTATAAAAAAAAAATTACTCAAATATGCATTAGCTTAATTATTACAGATTATCAGGGAACATCTAACGAGCTCTTACGGAACATTCTGATTTTCATTGTCAAATTGTAAGAGGTTTCTTTAACATATACAGAAATTATCATTATTTTAAATAAAAAAAGACCTTAAATAGACCTGAATTCGCTTTTACCACGTTACGACTTGAATAAGTCGAAACAAGTTTATTGGACACTGCGTCATAACCATGAATCGCCGTTGGTAGGGACAGTCGTAATACAAAAACTTACAGTGTAGGGTGTTGTATATATCTCCCGTCTTGTTAAAGATCATGATTCCCCACAAATGCGTTTACTTTATTGTTATGGTGCGCTATCTTATCGTTTCCCCCGACAATAAATACTAACCTGCATGACTTCCGGGGAGGCAGTCGTAAGGCAGTCGTAAGGCAGTCTTGACGCAATATAACTATACACTTCGAAATCACACTTCTATCTGCTGACTACTAACACTCGTATTTGTATATATGTTCTGTTATTCTAATACACTGGTTAAAACTACCTTCTTGTTTCCTGTGTCTTTCTTCCTGATCCTAACAGGGCACAACAACTTGGCGACGAAGATTCGACGCAATATTTATTATCTATGAATTGCTATGTATTTCGCGATTAGTTGTCTTATTCTCATTTTCTTCTTCTCCTAGATTGATTTTCACTCAAGACTTAAACCAGCGTCTACTCATCAAAAGTAATCTGTGCGAAAATGATTGCCACAGACTGGCCAAGAATTGACTCGGCTCACCGATTATATCTTCCACGTCGAAATACGGCCTCTCATCTAGTAAATATAATTACCGACAGGATATATTCTTACACTATTAACATTGTTCGGATTATTATTTTAATCTTTGTTGTCATATTCATCACGTTTCGGTCGTTGAACATTTCAGCCTTCTGCAGGTGTCTGAAATTTCGGACTGAACCGTTTATTTCGTTCACTGGGGTAGAATGTTCTAGTTCCACGAGCTATGCTTCTTCCAGATGTCTCACCATGAGTTACCTCCCTTTAACTCAAATCTCGAAGGTTTTCACCTCTGCCGTAGCCAGGAATTGAACTGAATTGAAATATGTCCTCAAAGTCACATGGCCCAATGAATAAAAGCGTTGTTCAAATCCAGTGAAATGACCCAAAGTGTTGTGAGTTCAATAAGTGTAGAGATAAGAGATAGATTCAAGGGTATTCGCGTGAACGTAATGAATTCAACTAGAATTTTAATCCATTATCCCACAAAACCCGTTTATTATAAGAAAAATTCCCGGCTTAACATTAACTTTTCTGACGCATACTCAGATTAGATAAGTTCGAAAATTCGCCCCCCACCATTGCCACTTAACAAAGCAGCAGGATTTTTTCTGTCGACACGTGTATTTGATACAAAAGCATATCGTGTGAATCGTTTTATAAAAAACATTGAATATTCAATGAACGAACAACTGGCATGTTTTTGCTAGTCATCAGCTATTGTTCATGAATAGATTCATAAGATCGCTGAGGGCTTTTATAATTTTTACCTGATTTTAACATTAATCACGAATAGTTGTTTTCCCGAAAGACTTACAGAAATATTTGGCGAGGGAAATCGTATGAGATATCACATTACCACGTTAGTATATAAGACAAAATTCCCTAGGTAAGTAAATCTCTTAATGTATTTGAGAAACACATTGCTTTGTTGTCTGTTCAAAAGTTATACGAAAAAAGAGTTTTTTTGATGAAAATAAATATTACCAGCAAAACAATTTTTAATCATATTACAAGTAATACATATCTTTAAATATTACCAGTAATACATTAAAACAAAACAAATATTACCAGCAACACGTTTATGAATAAAAAAAAAGGGAGACATTTAAATAAATGTTATCAGCTATACATTTTTGAAAAAAAAACACCAGGCAATAGACTGAATCTTGATAAAAAATCTTTTTAAAAAAAAATACGTCAATTAAACCTAATGTACAAACCGATTTTTGTAATGAAAATGATATACCCAAGGGATCGTAATAAATAGTTCAGTTCGAAATTCTGAAGAATGCCGGAACGTACAACGGCCGAAACGTCGTAAACATGGTAAGAAATATAAGAACAATAGTCTGTACAATGTAAATGGAGTAAACTCGACCAAATCTAACGGAGAATCTGTAATGGGATCGATCCCGACTTGGCAGCTAGGATACAGTCGTTTTCTCACCGACGCAGTGTGGCTTCCCTGTGTCTCTTCTACAAATACTTTCACGGCTTCTGCTCCGATGAACTTAGCTCACAGGTATCCCCTATATATGAATTTCCTCGAGCCACAAGATTAGCAACTAGGTCCCACCATTTTACTGTGAAACCGATAAATTGTAAACGCAAATTCTACTGCAACAGCTTCTTTTCTCGCACTTCCCGCTTGTGGAACTCTCTTCCGCATACTTGCTTTCTTGATAGTTACAATCTCCAAGAATTCTAATGTAAAGTCAATAGTCATCTGCTGTCTCATTAACTTACATCCTCTCTTTTTTTGATTCGTCCACCCCACTCTCATCTTCCTTCTCCTACTCTCTTCCTGGCATCACCTGCAACCCCTTACTCCTCATAACATTCCTCCTATGTAACCCCCTGCATAACAGGGGCAGTAAAATGCTTTCCTTGGGGAGACACAATTAAAAAAAATACTACCTCATCTCAAAAGTATAGACACAATGATATACGTATTATAATATACAATCATTATAATATAAAATTATTATATTTTTTTAAAAATACCAATTCTATTCATACGAACCTATCCTAAAAATCTTGCCGGGATTAAATAACTCATTGAGGTGTTGATATACCGTAAAAAAAATAAACGTAAACCGAAAGCCATCTTTGATTTAACAGAAATCAGATATGACCTCCAATCGAAACCTGTAACGCCTGACAATAAGCAAAAAGTGCCATCAGCAAAAATGTGTATCAACTGCGTTTCTCATCTCATCGATATATTGAAAAATATTTTATTTGTTTAGGTTTCTGAATTAGTTTAGTTTGCGTTTTCATTGTCTTTACTCTTCGAAATTTTCAGACTATTCCACCACACGCTCTTTTTGTTTTGATTATAAAATCAACTGTTATACAAAGGTAATCGAAAAATCGTAATTCGATGTCAATCATTGAAATATTACCAGACTGAACTTATTACACAAAAGAAGAAAATAAATGAACCAACAATGGAAACAGGTCAAAATAACTATATATTTATATAAGTATATACTCATAATAAAATTTAAAATATATTCCACTGTTATTTAAAAAGTATCCTATTTGTCAGCGGATTGGACGAACCCATGCATTAGACAAACCCACATTTTCACATGAAATATTAAAGAAAAAAGGACGCACGCATTATAACAAAAAATGAAAATTACAATCTTTCCTTTATGTAAACTTTTCACTAACAATGAAGAAAGACTTACAGTATTAACACAAATTATACTTCTGGTACCATTTTTTAAGGAGGTGCGTTGTGGCGCAGTTGATATCGACTCAGAACGATAAATCAGGGAGAAGAGTTCGAATTCCACTTGAATTCCTTGCATTCCCTTACGCACAAATACCTTGGGAAAAGGTATTAATCCATCTCTTCCTTCTAGTTATGGGTTAAATAATCGGACAGATTAGGTTCTATTGCCTTGGCTGGCAACCTGTCTACCGCAGAAAGCAATGGCAACCTACTGTCGAATATTCTTCTGCCCAGTCAGTCATGTCTCTTTCGTGACATGATTGCCCAAAGCTTGTATCACGTATGGTACTTAACTGACCTTTTTTAATTTTTTTTTTTATCGTTTCACCCCCCACTAACGCCACTGATGCGCGGGAGTCTACATTAGAGTAAAAGTTTAGAGAGGAGAATAGTAAAGAGAAGGACAAACTAGTTACACTGGGGTGTCAGAGAAAGAGCAAGTGAAGGTTGGGAACACAGGTGTGAAGACAGTTGCGAAGGTAGAGAGACAGGAAAAGAACAAGGTATATAGGGTAATGTAGAAAGAACTGGAGTCAAGTGGATGGAAAATAAATTTTTTACTACATTTTATCATGCGTTTATTGAAAAATGTTTAATTATTTTTCGGGGACCAGCATCTACACAGGCAGTAAATTCATAATAGCTACAAACAAAATACTGGGATCAGTGAACACTTATGCATATGGTAATTACCCCCAAAAATATAAAAATATGGTACTTGTTGGTAAATGAAGTCCGACACCTTATATGCAGGAAAGCAAATTACAATACCTATATATAAACAAAAATACACACAAAGAAAAAAAACATTAGTCATAAAACGCATTAAACATATATCATTCAAAGTAATTTTTTTTTAAATCTGGTATTTCTCCAAAATATTGGGTAATTTCATAAATTTCTTAATTTCATATTTTGAGGTGAATTTTTTATGGATATCATTATTGTTCACCCCTAAGAGTCCTAGTTTCAAAGATTAGCTTTATGCGTTCACTAATTCTTCCACTTTTTTCGTGGTTTTCATCTCCCATTCATACATGATACTGCTCTATTAGACGTACGGGAATTTTGGTAACTTTTGGGGAAAAACATCCGCGTCAATTAGATTGGCAAATACAGGTATTTCAAGGATAGAAAAATATTCATAAACCTTCCTTTTTCTGCTGGGTAATTTTAAAAATATATCCTTTTTTGTCCTAGCATACGCATTGCTTTTAACACATTGTAATATATAAAAATTGCTTCGAGATGTATAGCAGAACACCCGACCAGATATGACAACAGTTTTAAATGGACGGACGAATGGTAAATTTATAAATGTGAAAGATGGTTTCTGACGAAAGCCTTGAGATGAATAGCAGAAGCACCCGAACAGTTATGGCAACAGTATTCAATTTATAAAATCATAAATAATAGAGTTAATATGAATAGGCCACCTATTTTCTATATCACATGGTTTACCATTGAGCTAGAGGGTTGTGAAGTATAAATGGAACTGTTTTAATAGGTTTTGTTGTTTTAGGCGCGTATAGTTGTAAATACTTTAAATGTCTGAAATGCTCAAAATATTTTCTCATATCAATGAATGATATTTACGTTAATTATGGCTACGGCTATATCGTGTTGAATAAACCGGTTCTCATCCGATCACCGAAGTTAAGCAACTTCTAAGCCTGGTCAGTACTTAAATGGGTAACCATTTGGGAATACCAGGTTCTGTAAACGTAAAGGCCCAAGAATGATCCACCGGTCCTCCAGGCTTGTTTGGAGGTTTGAGGGGTTGGGTACCGGGCTAACAACCATGCTCCGTGAAAAAAAATGTTTGTTACAGCACCAAAAAGTTGGTGCTCTGTGCACCATCTGAGTGTGATAGATAAACGATGTTGACGTTATTTATTTACAGTATGGCCTTCCTTAAGTGCAGGACAATCTAACAATTTTGAACTGAACACCTTACTTAATCCACCAGGGTAACTTATTCTTCGTCCACACAGCTCATGTTTAGGGGTTGTTGTTTTTTGGTTTTTAGATGTTTTATTGCATTTCTAAATATTCTACAAATGGAAACGACCAAAATATTTTCTCATGTGGATTAATATTTACACTATTTTTGTTTGGATTATTGTCCCCATCTTTGTTGTCTTTATTATTAGTAGTAGTAGGTTACCATTGTTTTATGCGATAGACTGGTTGCCAGCCAAAGCTATAGAACCTAATCTGTCCTATTATTTAACCCATAACTGGAGGGAAGAGACGGATTAATACCTTTACCAAGGGTATTTGTGTGTAAGTGAATTCACGGAATTCACTTGGAATTAGAACTCGGCTCCCTGAATTGTCGTTCAAATTTCCACTGCACCACAACGCCCATTTCCCACAACAGGTTGCAATTATTTTTTTGCAGTAGACTGGTTGCCAGCCAAGGCTGTAGAACCTAATCAGTCCTGCGATTAAACCCATAGCTAGAGGGAGAAGAGACAGATTAATACTTTTCCAAAGCGTGAATAAGTAAATTCAATGACTTCAACTGGGATTGAAACTCGGCTCTTCGCTTTCTCGTTCCGATCTTATTTCCACTGCATAACAATGTACATCCCAAAAATTCAAACGTAAAATAACAATAATTCTTTTTATAGTGAAACACACCTATTTCTCAAATGATGGACTCTTCCACCTATATTAATAAGAGTTAACAGGACGTTCTTGAAAAATTCTATTGGAGCTGAGTAGAACTACTAGGCAGTTGATATTAGTCGGCAGTTAGCCGAATACTAAGGAGTCAGCTTTCACTGGAAGATTACCAAATTCCTAACATTTTGGATGCATTAAGTCGATTAGCAACCGACATAGCACGATTATAACCTTCAGTGCGAAAACTACTCCACAACAAATTCCTTTTATGTTATTTCGGCTTACAGGAGATTTCGGAGAAAATCTCTAATTTCCTAGCGAGAAGGAAACCCGGATGTGTCTTCTAAGGCCAACAGATGCCATAACTCCATCTTCTTTTGAATAAAATAAATAACTTTTTTTTCTGTATTCGATTCAGTAATCGTCTGATTTCAAAATTTAATTTGACTCGCAAACATTCCGAACAATATACAAACTTGCTTTGCAATATCATTTCCATAAATCAGTTTGCCGTTTTAAATTACTACCGTCAGTGGAACGTGGAAAAGAACATTTATAATGAAATTAGCTTTTGTGATGCGAAATGCGTAAACTGTATTTTCTGCGTTTGAATTGGAGATTCGTTTAATAGACGGGCCGTTCGATTTCATTTTAGAAAACCGATCCATTTTAGTTCAGTCTTTCCCTTTTTTCTCTCTTTCCATTTCGCTAATTGAAATATTATCTTCGTATTATGCTCAAGAGTAATTAAAAAAATGCTAAACAAAAAGATGCTAGAAAAATGGTTGGTTTATTGTACCGCCCCACTAAATATCTGACACCCTTTTCTATATACTCTATCTTTACAAATTCTTAACAACTATGTAAAGATGTCAATTATATCTAATATGCAATAAAACTATAAATAATTACAATTCTTCATTATATGAACAGTTAACTTCTTTAGGTAAAATCATTCTGAAAATTCGGTAGCATAAAAATGATGTAATATAATTAAGAAACCAATTTCAAAATAGATTGCGTCATTTAATAAAGTCTTCAAGAAAATGACATATGACATTAAATGGCGGCAAAATATAATATCTTTATATAGTTTATCTAAGTAATACTTTTTCAATAATATATGATTTTTGTAAATAGATCTAATTTTTACGATCAAACTCTTTGCCCTAAGTGAAAATTAGCATATTTAGTTTAGTATTAATGCAGCCATATTCTTAAGTTTATTTTAATTTTGTAATAATATTAATTATTCTAAAGTGCTTTAGTTAGTTGTTTTATCTACAATATAACTTGAGATTATATATATATATATATATATATATATATATATATATATATATATAATGCCGACTAACGCCAATTCGGTCGGGTTTCAATCCTGGGTAAAAAAGCAATCGGATGTCTAACCGTACTGATGAGCTGTGATACAGCAAAACAGATCTGTCTGCGGATGAATATTTACGCTCTCACGCCCTGATTGAGTACTCTGAAAGAATGGTAGACTTTGAAAAACAGTAGCTACTTTAGCATATACGCATCGTTCATTCAGCAATGAATTACAACACTCCCAGCTATTGGGCGGGTATAAAATGATAATATACACGCTAAAAAGTCTGCCTCCTTCTACCGAGCGCCGGTAGCTCAGAAGTAGAATCGCCGACTGACGCCAATTTCAATCCTGGGTTAAAAAGTAATCGGAGTCTAACCGTAGTGATGAACTGCAGATGACTATATATATATGAAAATAGGTTGGATGTTTTATAAATCCATTGGTAATAGCTTATTTCACGGAGCTCTTACAGACCACGCATCGAATCAATTCCATACAACAATGAATGGGTTAGATAAACATTATAATCCTCTGTTAAATTCTAACATTGAGTTCTCATCGGATTTAATATCCTGTGGAATTAACCTTACCAAGTACCAAGGATACTACTTTACTATATATGTATATATATATATATATATATTAATCATTTCACCCCGGGCAAGGCGTAAATGCCACTGATGTGCGAGGGCTACATAACTGAAAGAAAATTAATTACAGGAGGGAGAAGAAGATTACAAACCAATTAGGAAGAAGCGATAGAAAGATCAAAATGCAGGTGTGATGACAGTTGCAAGGGGGGAGAGAAAGGGAAGGATATACGAGGTGGGGGAAGGGCTAGAGTCAAGTGGTTAGTAGATGGGTATTGACATTGCATTTAAATTTCTGGAGGTTGTAGCCGCCAGGAAAGCAAGAATATGGGAGAGCTTGTTCCACAGGCGGGAAGTGCGAGAGAAGAAGCTGCAGGAGTAGAATTGTCGTCTGCATTTGGCTAACCTGACTGTGAATGGGTGGGACCCAGTTGCCATTCTGGTTGCACGAGTAACCACCTGTTGAGGAGGCACCAGTGACTTAAGTTCATCTGAGCAGAAGCCATGAAAGTACTTATAGAACAGATAAAGGGAGGCCACATTTCGTCGGTGGGGAAGTGGCTGTAGTCGAATCTCCAAGTCAGCACCTATCACATTACTAACTCTCCTTTGGAGCCTGTCGAGAACACTGAGGTGAGCGGCAGGGGTGCCTGACCATAAATGACAGCAGTACTCCATGCAGGGTCGAATGGTATACTTGTATATATGAAGGATGGATTCAGGCGGAAAGAACGTCCTGGATCGACACAGTGACCCAACCTTCTTAGCAGTAGATTTAGCTATGGATTCGATGTAGCGGTTCCATTTGAGATCAGAAGAGAGGGTATGGCCGAGGAGGTGCAGTGTATTGCACTCAGGGAGAATCGCTTGGTCCATGCTTATGGGAGGCAGGAAAGGTTGCCTGTGATGGTTGACAGACAACATATATATATATATATATATGTTGTAGATTTTCGTCGCCAAATTGTTGTGGAGTTGGGGCGAAACTTTACTGAAAAGTTGTAGTGACCGATTTGTGCCGGAAGACAGGGTAGGTTCAAAAGAGTGTATTAGAATAACAAGAAACCAGTTATTCAAAGAAAGTGTTAATAATAAGTAAATAGCAATCAGTAAATCCGTAGGTATTATTACGCTGCTTATTGCCTGACTAGTAGCTGTCTTCAACTGCCGTACCAACTACTGCTGTCAACTGCTTTTGTTAACTGCATTCGTTAGCTGCTCCTAGCTGCCTTTGTTAACTCCTCTCAATAAGTCACACAGGTAATCACATATAACAAGAGGAAGAGTATATTCCTCGTAGGAAGGCACCATAACAATATATGACCAAAATAGAGTTTTAAGAAATGATATATTTATGAGCAAAAGTGATTGATATCAAAGATAGAGATTATGTAAACATAAAATATAAAAGTGAACACTGAGGTCAACAGCTAGCGGTGACTGATTCTGCTTTACGCGTGAGCACGATCTTCAGATTTAGCCTCAAGGTTGGGTTCAAGCATACCCTTACCGCTAGGTGTTGACTTTAGTGTCCACTTCTCTGTGTCTGCTTACACACACACACACACACACACACACACACACACACACACACACACATATATATATATATATATATATATATATATATATACAAGTGAATAAAGAACGAAGGAAGTATTAGCAATCTTCAAAACACTCATTTAAAACAGTGCTCAATATAGAAATAGAGCTATGAATATTTATTATAAGTTATAGTTTAGAACATGTACAAATTATAATATCTATATTTTAGCTCCTACATAAATGATAATATCTGTATTTCACAAATCATAATATCTATATTTCACCTCCTACATAAATTTGAGTTTATTCCTCTCTGAGCCATTATCATCGGCCCTCTCCTCTTAGCTCTTTCTTTTTCTCCTGTTTTTCGTTTTGCTTTTTATTTCCACTTTTTATTTTCTGTAATACTCTCTTCATTTCATATGTATCTCTCTTTTCTTTTTGTTTTCCCCTTTTTCCTTTCGATTTTCTTTTTTGTTTTCCCATCTTTTCTATCCTCTTTACCTCATACAAAAATATTTTCCAAAAATAAAGGGGAAGTGAGAATTTCGAATTTTCTTTTACAAAAATAATGTTTATTACATTCTTAATTAACTACCTACGAGACATTGTTTTTTCGATGTCGAAACAAATGTAAATTTTGT
Source organism: Ascarosepion bandense (assembly GCA_037127315.1). Taxonomy (NCBI): domain Eukaryota; kingdom Metazoa; phylum Mollusca; class Cephalopoda; order Sepiida; family Sepiidae; genus Ascarosepion; species Ascarosepion bandense. Next base: position 2,218,625 of record JBBBDQ010001505.1, read on the forward strand.
AGTAAATTATAATTTGTATATGTTCTAAGCTATAACTTATAATATATATATATATATATATATATATATATATATATATATATATATATATATATAGTGCTTATCTGTGATTGTATTTAGAGCCAATGTTGTTGAGATCAAGCCAAACTAAAAAAAAGGCAATTAAGTGGACACTTATTAATATAAAACAATTAAGCGGACACTCACTCACACTTACATAAAAGCAATAAAAATAAATCAAACACCTGTGCAATAAAAGTAAAAAAAAAAAAGAAGGGAAACTAACGAAAAGGATAAAGAAAATCAACCAATCACAAATAAGACAACACCTACAAAAATTATACGATGCTTCATAACAACAAGAAAAATTGAGACCCAACGGCATGCCAGCCCTGACGAGTGCAAACATCATGACTGTGTCCTCACGAAACTTCGAAGCCAGCGTCAATGTGTTCAGTTAAAGTGACAGACTTAGTGCTTATCAATACTCTATTTCCACCCCGATATAGAGCATTTCCCGATAAAAAAAAAACTTGCTTGCCAAAATACTTTTTATCAGTAAAATCACTGGAAAAACCACAACGTTGGTGCTACACACTATCGAAACGTTATATATATATATATATATATATATATATATATATATATAGCAATCTTAATAAAACTTTATCCAAATGTTGGAGAATTTTTATCTTTATTTTCACCTGAAATTAAAGGCAAAATACGATGTTTAGAACGGCTCATGATTAAACATAATAGACATTCATTGTCTCTTATATTTAACAGTATCTGTTTAGAATATATATATATATATATATATATATATATATATAAATTTAATCCAAAAGGAAAAGCAGGTAGGTAAATCCCAAAAACCCGATCCTAATTAATATTAATTACATTAATATTAAGTCTGATCAAGGTAGCGGGCTCAATGCCGTTTATATTCAAATTACAGAGCCAATTATAAAATAAAGCAAATTCTGATGTTCAAATTCGCTGAATGGCCATTTCTACGAGAAATTTCTCGCAACGAAGTTTTTATTACAAAACGTTTTTTTTTATTACAAATTTTTTATTACAAAATTTTTTATTTTTTATTACAAAACTTTTGTTATTTGGCTTTTTATAATAAAAAAATTCGTTGCTGATGAAACGAGAAATTTCTCGTAGAAATGGTCATTCATCGAATTTGAACATGTGAATTTGTTTATATATATATATATATATATATAGTGTGTGTGTGTGTATGTGTGTGTGTGTGTGTGTGTGTGTGTGTGTGTGTGTGTGTGTGTGTGTGTGTGTGTTTAGGTAACGATAACTCTTTTATGCAAGTCTCGTTAGAAATGACAGACACGGTACTGTTAAATTTTTATATAATTTTTGGGTCTTGTAAATTTTGTTTCCATTACAAAAATTTCATACACCTATCGGTGAGGCAATACAAATTTTAGATAAATATTGTTGTTAAAAGAATTGAATTTTGTATTTAAAACTGACATAAATATAAATATAGAGGAAGAAAAAATTATGAATTTTATATTTAAAACAGACATAAATACATATATAAGGGAAAAAATTATCAGTTTTATGTTTAAAATAAACATAAATATAAATATAAGGGGAAAAATTATGAATTTTTATTTGTAAGATAAACAGAAAAAAGGGAAAACACACACATTACTTTCAATTTACAAAAACAGAATTATAATCTAATCATAAATATTTACATCTAAGTATTCCTAAAAATAATACACTCATTTGTTTTCTTTTTTATGATACTGAGATGCGAATATTTCACTTGCACGTATAAATCTATTCTTCCATGCATTGAAAAATTGTTGTCAGATCTGATCTGTTGCACCTGTTATATATCACTAGATTCTCGAAGGAAGGGTCTGTTATGTTATCAGTCCTAAACTGGCATCACGACTTCAGTTACTTTCTCACCACAGGAAATTAACTTCCCTCTGTCTTTTCTATAAATATGTGTCTGAACAATATTTATTTTATTATATATCATTGTTTTATAATATATTATATATAATAATATATTAATAATATAAATATATATAATATAATATTATATAATATTATATTATATTATAATATAATATTATATAATATATATATATTATATAATATAATATATATTATATATTATATATGTATAATATTATATAATATAATATATATTATATAATATAATATATATTATTATAATATAATATTATATAATATAATATTGTATAATATAATAGTATATTATATTATATATTATATTATTATATATATATATATAATATAATATTATATAATATTATATATTTTAATATATTATATATATTATATATAATAATATATTAATAATATATATTATATATATAATATTTTATAATATATCATTGTTTAATTATTTTATTGCATTGAACAATTGTTGTCAGATCTGATCTGTTGCACCTGTTATATATCACTAGATTCTCGAAGGAAGGGTCTGTTATGTTATCAGTCCTAAACTGGCATCACGACTTCAGTTACTTTCTCACCACAGGAAATTAACTTCTCCCTCTGTCTTTTCTATAAATATGTGTCTGACAATTTTTAATGATCTCTCCTCTTTGGTATCACGACCACTTCAATTATGCAAGTTCTACTAAGGTAGCTTTCTAAGCGCAGCTTAGATGTAGCACAAGGCCAAAAGTATGGGACACCCAGTGAGGATCGAACTCACTACTCAATTATAAGGATTCGAACGAGACAAGCCTGCTAACCAATTACACCATCACGTGGTGTCCTACAAGTCCTACTAAGTGAGGCATAGCTTAAGGGATAGGTGAACTATACCTTTACAAATGGTATTTGCGTTTGAGTTAATATAACCACCCTGACTGGGATTAGAACTCGGCTCTCCAATTTCAAATCCCGAGCCGTTGTCCGCAACAGAATTTGCACTTTGACGCTTACAGCACCTGATATTCTCAATCTGTCGCTGACCATGCTCAACTTTCGGTCACATGCATATGTGAGGTTTTAATACATACTTATAGATAATAGCTTTCTGGGTGTGTTTTTTTTTGTTTTTGTTTTTGTTTTTTTTGTTTTTTGCTGTTGTTGTTTCTGTTTTGTAAAAACACCAGCATTACAAAAGCTAATTGCCTTGTCTGTAACCGCAAATCAAATAAACATTTACGATGTCAATTGACAAGAGCGGAAGCTAAAACACAATCAGGAAAGAATTTAAAAGAGAAATTAAATCAATTTTGTTGATAAATGAAGAATCACTTTAATAAAAGACCTGACATCTTGTTCGCAGTTTTTTTTGTGTGTTTTTTTGTTTTGTTTTTTGTTATTTTTTCGAACAGATTTTTTTATTTCTTTTTTCAAATGTCAATATTTTGGTGCTTTTTGCGCCTTCCTTGCTGACAAATCGCACGCCATTAAATCGCACGCCATTAAACCAATAATCAACAAACAATAAATATGAAAAATTAAGCAAATATATATATAAATCAAATCAGGGACAATAAAAAAAATAAACAAGATTGAAAGAACATTGATTTTTTTTCCATTTTTTTTTCATTTTTCTTCGATCTCTTAATGTCTTTCTATTGATCTGAATATTTCCAAAGTGTCTGTTTAATGGCGAAAAGTCGGAAGAGCGAAAACCTAAGCAAAATCGTGTTGTCAACTAAAATAAAAACCTCTGACATATCCCCAAATTGCATGACCCAGCGCCATACCATCGTAAACATAAAAATTGATCAAATTTGGAAATATTTACCATAAAATATTTTTCTATCATGCAGCAGATTTAAACATTAATTTTATCGCATATATCTAGATGCACAGGCTGCGCACCCGGAACGGGTAATCAGAGAATCGAGTTGTTTTTCTTTTATGTACCGTGTTCCTTCAGGACGATGATGATCAAGTCTCTCCACAATTTTCTGCTCTTTGTACTGCTTAAGAAATGTAATATTTTGCTTGTCATTTCTATTCTGCTATCCATTTACGCAAGCGCTCTAAGTAGGTTATGAGTTGTTTTTGTCTGTCTCTCTTGTCTATATTTCTATGTTTATCAAATTTTCTAAGACCTCTTTCTTTATCATATGCCCTGTCTCTTTTTTATATTAAGTATATGTTATGTCGCCAAGTATAAATGAATAACTCAACAACAGAATCAGAATATAAGTTGTATTCCGCGGAAAGACGGTTAGTATGTACAGAAGTGATTAGTAATATTTACAATAGAAAGATACAAGAGTCCAATCCGTCGTAAGACGTGTGTATACGTGATTACTTCCGGTACGCCACCGGAAGTGTGACTAACTCTTCACTGACTCGCACTGACTCTTCAGTAACTCAATAGAGACACTCAAGTGACTCTCTACGACCCCCTTGTAGAGAATCCACCATTGCTATATATAGCAATGGGAACAGTCCATTTGTAGTCAAATAGGAGCGGCGCCCTAACAGTATAATTATACATTGTTTCCATTATCACTCCAACTTACTTGTTAATCGCCATTGCAATCTAGACCAAATCTATCAGTATTAGGAAAGGGTTGATAATTTACGGGTAGTAAATTTGGCTTTAGCGCACAACGTTTGACTTAACCAAACTTTTAATATCCTAATTCATTTTAGTTCAATAAGCGCAACTTCTCATAACGGACTTCATTGTTCAACATTAAACGACTTATTTTATTTATTTATTTATTTATTTTTTATGTTATTTTTTTTTTGCAAAAAATCACTAATTACTACTCCTTCAGAGTACATAAGTACTTCATTATATTTTTATAAAATCTTTTCAGATTTTTCAGTAACGCATGGTTTATTTTTTCTTTCTTTCCATCTTACTTTTACGTGATTTATCACATTTAAAAAGTAATCAACCTTCATGGACTGTATTTTAATTTCGTTCAAAGTCACGAGTAGTGCTACACAAAAACACTTTTTATCTCATTTTCAGACATTAATGAAGCAATCATAAACTTCCTTAAAATATCCCTTAAACGTTTGGAGTAATCTAGACAACATATCTTCATGTCCCAATTAGTTTGATGGCAAATAATCTATCTTAAAATCATAGTTTAGTAAAATCGTTCCCCAACGCTGTTGTATGCGGGAATAAAATTTTTAGAAGAAAAATAATCAGTACTGTGTAGTGGGATGTGCGTTGTGGTTCAGTGGATATAGGCTCGGAACAAGAAATCGGGGAGCCGAGTTCTAATTCCAGTTGAATTCATTGCATTCACTTACGAGAATTCCTTGAGAAAGAATCCGTCTCTTCCTTCCAGTTATGGGTTAAATAACAGGACAGATTGGGTTCTATATCCTTGGCTGGCAACCAGTATACCGCAGAAAGCAATGGCAAGTTACTACAGGATAATCGTCTGCCCAGTCAGTCATGTCTCTTTCAAGCGTGTTTTACGTATGGCATTTAACTGACTGTGTAGTGAACTGCTTACGGAATAAATTCCCTACTGTGCATCCTTTTGTGACACTTTTCATTGCACAAATAATAGCTATGAATTGATGACAAATAACTGCTTCAATGTCATAACCGGAAGCATCTGATGATACAATTATTTCTAAATGAATACTGAATTGCATTAACAATAATTCAAATTTTTGTATGTTAAGTTTTCAAAAGATTTTTGACATTCATTTGACTAATTCCACACCACTCCCTTTTTTTCAAAAAATTACCTAAAAATGCTATCAATTTTTACATAAATAAAAATTGTTATAGTTTGCGAGCTCTTGGAAATATTGTAAAGCATCAACGTTTTACGGAACAGATATATTCTTGAATAGTGCTCGTTCTTGGTGGGTCCGGTGTACACCTATTTGCATAAATTATTTGTCTAAAGTATTTTATATTGCTCCTGACATATTAGCATTTCTCCTCATTGAGTTTGAACTCGTAATCTTTTATTCTCTGGAATACTTGTTTTATTTGTTCTTAATGTTGCCGTCTACTTTCGCATTTTATGAATACGTGGCATCCCAGGATTAAAAAAAAATTTCCGAGATGACATGTCAAGGATGTGTCTTTTCACCGGATCTATTCAACTTGTACGGCGAGACTCTTCTGAGGACCCTATAAGTTATGCCAGGGTTCGTGATCGGAGGCCCCATTTTAAACAATATAAGGTACGCAGATGATACAGTGCTGATAGCAGACACGGAAAGGCCAATACAAAACCTCCTACAGATGGCAGCTGAAGAGAGCGACAAGAAAGGAATACAAATAAGCTGCAAGAAAACAGAATACATGGTTATCAGCAAAAAGGGCAGCCCAAAATGCCAATTACAGGTGAGGGACCCTAAAATCAAGCAGGTACAAAAATTTAAATACCTGGGAAGTGTTCTAACAGAAGACGGAAAGTGCGACACAGAGATCCTGAAGGCGACTTGGCAGGGTAAAGGAATCATTCCAGAAGTTGAGTAAAGTATTAAGAAACAGGACAATTTCGCTAGAAACAAAGGAAAGAGTACTGGATTGCTATGTGATGTCGGTTCTTCAATATGGCAGTGAATGTTGGACAATATCTTCGAAGATGAAGGAAAAACTTGAAGCAACTGAAATTTTGGTTCTACAGAAGGATGCTGCGGATATCATGGACAGAGCATGTGAGCAATGATGAGGTACTGGAAAGGGTGGAAACGAAAAGGAAATTAATACTGAGCATCAGGAAGAGACAGCTAAAGTTCCTGGGACATGCAATGAGGAAAGAGGGCTTGGAGAATCTTATACTAACAGGCCAGATAGAGGGAAAAAGAGACAGAGGAAAGCAGCGGATAACATATTTAAAGGACCTGATCAGGTGGATGACGGAACGAGGGTTGCGTGGTACAACAGAAGAAAGCGTACTAAGAGCCACTAGGGATAGGGAGATGTGAAAAGCAGTGATCGCTTACGTTCTTAAAAAACAGGGCACATAAAAGAAGAAGAAGAAGAAGGTTCACCGATATTTTCCAAGTTATTTCGTTAATTACAATAATGTAGTTTCCTGTATACAGTTGAAGTTTTAATTCAGTTCTATTAATGTTAATTTTTACAAATTTTCTGTTCTCGGCTTTCGCAAATTTTGAGTGGTCAGTACAACTTTCACTGTATTAAATTTTCCACATTGTAAAGAGATTTTTATTTTGAATAAACAATCCGACTTAAAATGAAATTTTCTGCAACCGTAATACGAGTTCAGGTCATTTTCCTTCTTCTTTGCTCATTATTTGCACTGTACTATATCTATTTTTTAATCTTTGCAGTATCATGTATTAACTTTAAAATTCTTTAGCAATTTTCTGACACTATTTTTAAGGTTAATTTTAGTTCCTATTCATGTTTTGTTAAAATTCGTAAACGAAATTCTGTTTCTTTACCCGCATCTTATCATTGCACAAAAATTAAACCTATCAGGAGATACTTCATTCAGTTTAAATTTCGATCATCATTTTTTTATTTATTTATTTTTATTTTTATTTTTTTTTTGAGTTTAAGTTTTGTTTAACGGTATATCAACCTCTGTGGGTTATTTAATGTCAAAAAGATGTGGTTTAAGGTATTTTAATGTTCGGTTATAGTGAGAAGGTTAATTTAGTTAGGCTTGATGAATTTTTTTTTATTTTTTATTTATATATTTTTAGAAAACTGAATATGTTTTCTAGCCTTGTATTTAAAAATGTATTGCTGGTAACATTTTTGTACATTACCAACTTGTACGAAATACAGTTGCGGTACTTCGTTAAAAGTGCATATGAAAAAGAACAATCGAGAAGTATAAATTGTCAGTTGCTGATACTCTCCTCAGAAGTAAAGGGAGTGATTCCGAGAAGTCTGAACAATGGAGTCGAAATGCTGAAGTTTAAAGCAATTAGCTTAGCGAGAAACCTTGTTATTATATATATATATATATATAAACCCGACCGATTCTACCTCTGAACTATGGGCGCTTGGTAAAAGGAGGTAGATTTTAGCGTGTGATGTATCATACGACAGTAGTTAAAGTGCTCAAATTCTTTACTGAATTACTGCTAAAGTAGCTACTGTTTTTCCAAAGTCTACCATTCTTCCAGAGTGCTCAATCAGGATGTGAGAGTGTAAATAGTCATCCGCAGATATATCTGTTTCGCAGTATCACAGCTCATCAGTTAGGCATCCGATTGCTTTTACCTAAGATTGAAACCCGACCGAATTGGCGATTCTACCTCTGACCTATGGGCGCTTGGTAAAAGTGGGTAGATTTTTACCATGTGATGTATCATACGCTAGTAGTTAGAGTGCTCTAATTCATTACTGAATGAGCGATGAGTAGGTAGGAAAGATCAGCCGGTTAGGCTACCATGGTTTTGACCTTTTCACGTTCATTAGACAATTTGGTTTCGAAAACAAATCTCCTGACGAAACCGAACAGGCCAAAACCATGATAGCGTAACCTGTTGATCTTCCCTACCAAAATATTTAAATGCTTTGTACGTTAAATCTTCATTTTTCTTCAAACATGCATTGAGCAATTTCAAATACGACTATTTACTGGACTAATTTGAAATTTTTCCCGTCTGAATCCATCCTGCACATATATAAATCTTCCATCCGCCCATATATTGAATACTGCTGCCACATCTGGTCGATTGCCCCTGCTGTTCACCTCGAGGTTCTTGACAAAATCCAACGGCGAATCTGTCATGTGACCGATATCGATATGGAAGCTCGGCTGCAGTTGCTTATCTCACTGGTGTGACGTGGATTCCCTGTGCCTCTTCTATAAATACTTTCACGGCTTCTTCTTCAATGAATTTAGATCACTGGTGCCCCCTAGGTGTGAATTTACACGAGCTACTAGATTAGCAACTAGGTCCCACCCTTTTACAGTGAAACCGATAAAATGCAACCGCAATTTCTACTCTAACAGCTTTTATTCACACACTTCCCGTCTGTGGAATTCCCTTCCATATACTTGCTTCCTCGACAGCTACAATCTCCAGGAATTTAAATGTAAGATCAATAGATATCTCCTATCACATTAACTCGCATCCATTCTCTCAAATTATTTTATCCATCTACTTCACCCCCATTCTCGGAATTCTCATCAGTCTATTACCCTCCTCCTGACATTTCCTATAACTAACCCCTCTTTCTCATCACTTTCTCCTACGTAACCCCCTGTGCAACAGTGGCAGTAGAATGCCTTGCTTGGTGTGAAATGATTATATATATAAAGTAAATAAGTAAATTCACTATTTACAGGCATTTTCTATAGAGGGAAAATAAAAAATAAGAAACAAAAAACTCCCGACCGGTTTCAATCACAAGCTTCATCAGGGTCGACGGGGAATTTAATTCATCCTTTTTTTTAATATTTAAAAATGAAGATGAAAGCGTAAGGAAATGGAAGGAAAATAAGAATTTGTGAATTTATTTTTAATTTGACATTTTTTATTAAACGTTATTATAGTGGATAATTTATATTTAAAATATCCTTTTTTAAAATATTTAAAAATGAAGATGAAGGGTTATGGAAAAGGAAGAAAAAAGAATTTGTGTATTTATTTTTAATCAAACATTTTTTATTACTTAAAAAGTTATTATAGAGGATACTTTATATTTTAAATAGACCCCAATTTTTATTTACCAAACTGTGCGTATTACGTCTGTTGCCCTGCGTATTAGGGCAAATTTCGTAAACAAAATAAATTCTTCGGCACAGATGGAAATATCTAGACTAGCGAAGGAGGTTAGAAGTATTTTCAATGTATTCACCTTTTTCATACAAATATTCGAAAAGTCCCTGTTCTAAGTTCGAAAAAGCGTTGGAGAATCAGTTAATATAAAACGCCTGAAGATACCGAAAGGTTGAAACCAAGGTCGCGTAATCGGTTGACTTCCGAATTAATACACGACTTTTGTGTGAATTTCAGTCTTTTTTTTCCAAACGGCTGTACTTCGCCAGCTGAAAATGTATCCACCTGCAATCTGCTGAGTCTACGGCTATATCGTGTTGAATGCACCGGTTCCAGTTCGATCACCGAAGTTAGGCAACATCGAGCCTGGTCAGTACTTAAATGGGTGACCATTGGGAATACCAGGTGGTTTAAACGTAAGGACCAAGAATGGTCCACCAGTCCTCCAGGTTTGGGGGTTGGGTGCAGGACTAACAACCCTGCTCAGTAAAAAACAGTTTGTTACAGAAACAGCAACAAAAAGTTGCTGCCCTATGCACCATTGGGTGTGATGGATAAATGACGACAATCTGCTGATGTAGGCTACAGTTTTCATATAATCTTTACCAACATGTGTAGTGGGATAAGGAATTAAAATCAACCTTTTTCTTCACTTTTACAAAAAATCACAATGACGTGTGAAATCTTGTTTTTTTTCTCAAACAGAAAAAAGATTGACCAAGTGCTTAAAGAAAAAGTCGAAACCGGATTTCGCAAGTAAGTGTTAAACTAATTTTCTGACCAATGGTAACGACTTGCAAGACCAAAAAGGACTTCTCGTATCAGTGCGAAAAATCTAGATTACAAGAAAAGGACTTTGAGTCAGATGGGAGCAGCGAGTGACACGTCTAAAATATAATTTCAACTTCAAGCGACCCGGACATTTTCCTCTTTCTCTTACTTTTTCGTATGCTGATTCTTTATAATTCTTCTTCTCCATCCAAAGATATTTCTATCGAACAAACGCTAATACATACATACGTACACTAACGAAGATTAACGAAACTTGGTTATAAACAACCGAAAATTTCGATCAAAAATAATGTTCAAACAAATCATACATCCGTACGTACGCATAAACTCTTTCGACAATTACTACTACGGACATTTTCTACAGATCTTGATACCCTTAACTTTCTCAAAGAAAATTTACTGCTACCTATTTTTTTATTCTATTCATTTAATAAATTTCTATTTTAACATGAAAAATGTATATTTTTATTCTTACACTATTCCACACTATTCTACGCTAATTCACACATTCCAACCAACCGACAACCAAGTTTCTGATGAAAACCTGATGAAAACCTTCTGATGATAACGAAAATAACCTTCTGATAATTCTGATGATAAATCTGCATAAATCTTGTAAGCTATAGGGAGTTCGGTTATGTGTGACACAAGGTCGAATAAATAAAACACTAACCCGCGCCCCCTATGGCTACACATGAAATGAAAATAAGAATAACGTAAAACCAAAATTTTATGCATCTACTAGCAGTATAGCCCGGCGTTGCTCGGGTGTAATGAAAGCTTTAAAACTAATCCATGATCCTGGAGCTCAAACTCTTTGGACGTTGGCACGAAAGACTAAAAAGCAATAGTTGTTTCCAGTTAAAGCGAAACCGTAGACTGAAAGAAAAATGAATGAATGCAAGTCAAATATTGATTTTCTGGTATCGATATCAAATAAGTTTTTTCGTCGTAAACTGAATTTTGAAGGCTAAATAAGTCCTCTTAGTAAATGGTATCATGGCTGAGACTAAGAACTACAATTATACCTACTTAGAGCCAAAACCTGAAGCAAAAGCTAAAATAAAAGAGCTGAAAAATATACAGACATTCAGGCAGATAAACAGACACACACAAACATCTTACCTTTTATATATATATATATATATATATATATATATATATATATATATATTATCGATTTTCTGCACTATTTTAAGAACTGCAACCTTGAAACTTCTGAATATCGTTTCTTATGCGTTTGTCGATGAGTGTATCCAATTTGATGAAAATCGGACCACTCCTTCTATAACCCGATTTTTTCGATTATCGATTTTTGATATTTATCGGGCGTACCTCGACACAAAACCTAGCTAAGAACACTCGCAGACGCGTATAGTACAACTGTGTACATTTTCAAGAAAATCGGTTCAGCCGTTTCGGAGTAACGGATACACACACGCAGACACATAAACAGACACAAAGTTCCATTTATAAATAAGTTTAGATGTTTTTCTTCCATCGTGGTGAGTGGACGCTGGAAATTGAAAATAGTAACTCATTAGTTGTAATGTAGGTTAGAAGTACTTTCTTTCCTCTCTTCATTCTATACTAAAAAATTAAAAAAAACCGCAAAGCTTCTCGTTGTTTTATTCCATAACGTTGCCTCTTCTGTTTTGTCAAACGCAAAATGAATTCATGAAAATTATGCTTGACATAGCGGCTTATTTTCATTTGATCTTATGATACAAATATCTTTCTAATTAAGCGCTTTTGTTTAATTTATCTTGATTATAGAAATAACTAAGCATTAATTCAGTTACTCATAACTCTGATCAACTTTCGTCAAATATAAGTTATTTGCCTTGATAAAACTCTTCAGGGGACGAAAGGCATTGGTAAAGAAATGATTTCATTTTGGCTTTTATATATATTTATATATGAGATAACGATACACAGGGTGTCCATAAAGTCCGTATGCATTTTTAAAAATTATAAATTTATTTGTATTTGTGGTAGAAACAATCCGTAAAAATGATATAAAGTTTAATGTACTTAGTTTTAAGTATGGTTATTGAATAATTCTTTACCACAAAATTTGCAACAATTTTTAGATAAGTAAAAAATATTTTCTTTTTTTAGAATCAATGAACTGCAAAATCGTATTACCCTTTGTATTGCTAACGATGGAGGACACGTGGAAACTTAAATAAAATTTCAATAAAACCTTAAAAGATATAGATTTACTTTCTTCTAATCCTTTTTTTTTCAAATTATTTCTGTCGCAAATACAAATAAAGTTATAAATCTTTTTTAAAGTGCACACGAACTTTATGGACACCATGCATAATTTTTTAGCTACCAAGAAAAATTCTTACGGAAAAATGTATGGCAAAGTGAACAAAAATTTTTCGTGTAAGATCCGTTAAGACTTATTTGGATTAAATTTGCGCACGGTAACGACACTGACCACAATTTTTAAATTAAAAAAAGTAGTACTCTGATCTAAGGAGAATGCGAACGTAAATATCGAGAGGGAGAGAGTTATCCGCAGTAAATTTGACTGGCCTTAGAAACATTTCACTACTCCTGGTAAATCTTTTATCACAATGTGGGATATCTTAAAAGGATATATAAACAAAAAGAAATAGAATCTAAATAAAATCGGTAAAATCAGTTATTGCAAATCGCCTGAGGACACTGAAAGGTAGACTCCTACGTCGCGTAATAACTGGTTTACAAATGAAACATATTCAAACGTTCTACAACATAATTGTATCGAATTTACTTTTAATACAACTGTGTACTGGTCTAATTTTATTATAACCAGAAACTAAGTAATTAAATAAACAATATATATATATATATATATATATATATATATATATATATTGTTTATTTAAATATATATATATATATTGTTTATTTAAATATATATATATATATTGTTTATTTAAATATATATATATATATATATATTGTTTATTTAAATATATATATATATATATATATTGTTTATTTAAATATATATATATATATATATATTGTTTATTAAATATATATATATATATATTGTTTATTTAAATTTATATATATATATATATATATATATATATATATATATTGTTTATTTATATTTATATTTATATATATATATATACTGGGGGCCATTCGTGGTCGAGCGGTCTAAGACGTTGCCAGATCAAATAGTAGCTTCCCCTATGTAGATACGAGTCGCAGGTTATTCGTAATAAAAATGTATCGTAAATAATCAGGCCAGTAGATATAAATATATAATACTGTTTAATTAAAAACAGAATATCTACTTAAATATGAGTATCGATAAAAAATAATGTTCAAACGATTCGTTTAAAATTGCCGGTTGTTTATAACCAAAGTTTCGTTAAAAAATTCGTTAATTTCCGTAACATTTATATATATATAGTCATCCGCAGACAGATATGTTTCGCTGTGTCACAGCTCATCAGTACGGCTAGACATCCGATTGCTTTTTACGCAGGATTGAAACCCGACCGAAGTGGCATCAGTCGGCGATACTACCTCGAACTATGGGTGCTCGGTGGAAGAAAACAGACTTTTAGCATGTGATGTATCATACGCCAGTGGCTAGAGTGCTCTAATTCATTACTGAATGAACGATGCGTAGATGCTAGAGTAGCTACTGTTTTTCAAATCTACCATTCTTCCAGAGTGCTCAATATATATATATATATATATATATATATATATATATATATATATGTGTGTGTGTGTGTGTGTGTGTGTGTGTGTGTGTGTGTGTGTGGACACAGAATGGGTCCGGAGAAAACACAACTCGGGTATTAGTGAAATAGAGATATATTTACGGAAAACAAGTAAGAGTATTACACGTTCGGCTGACTGCAGGGGAGACTCAACCAACTCAACTCCTTAGTAAATAGTCCGACGTAGAGAGGCCTATTTTCCGGTAGGATGTGCGTTGTGGTACAGTGGATATCTGCTCGGAACGAGAAACCGGGGAGCCGAGTTCAAATTCCAGTTGAATCCATTGTATTCACTTACGCGCAAATACCCTTTGGGAAAGGTATTAATCCGTCTCTTCCTTCCAGTTATGGGTTAAATAGCAGGACAGATTGGGTTCTATAGCCTTGGTCGGCAACCAGTCTACTGCAGAAAGCAATGGCAACCTACCGTATGGCACTTAACTGACTGACTGATAGTCATAAGAAGAATTCATTATGTTACAAAAGGGTAGGTCCCATAATATATATATATATGCAAAGCCTTAACAGATATTGGGATAGTGGGAGCAAAAAAAAGGAAAGCACTCAAGTCCATAACCGAAACAGCGGAAAGAACAGCTAATTGGTTATGGATCAAAAGAGCGAGTGCCTGAATTTCAAAACAAATTGTTAGCTAAAATTCCCCGAAATTCTGCATTTCTGATTTTTCTTCATTTTATTAGTACTCGTAAATAAGATAAAATGCATAAATAAGTTTAAAGTAATGTATCGTGATTAATTCGTAGTCGAGTTTTTTCCCTTTTTTTTTCTTTTTTTTTCTTTTTTTTTAATAGCCGTACAATAGGTAAATTATTTCACATTTTTGGACGGGCTAATGTACGGTTCGCCTCTAAATGGAAAGTGGCTCTTGCTGTCGCCAACAGAAGCACTTGCAAGGTTTCGTACCGGGCCCAAACATAATTTTCCCAGTGTCTGAAAGCACTTATCGAGTGTGGACCAGAAACTGATCATCTCTGGTCAGGTCGGCGCGGTGAAGGGAGTATGATGTTGAAAGACCCGAAACCCCCAAGTGATCCTCGCGATGACATCACTGACGACCCCTTTAGCGCCCCCACTACGGTGCGTATGTTTGAAATATATAAATTTATCTTTAAGCACGTCTCGGAAAACCCACCGAGTATAAACGCGGAAGGGAAAAATGGAAACAAAAAAAAAATCGAACTAAGCACTTCCTCTGATGATCTATTAAGTGAAACCTAGGTAGGTCTGTTGGCTCTGGGTTAGCTACTTATGTATATATATATATATATATATATATATATATATATATATATATCAGAGGTAGAGTCGCCGACTGACGCCATTTGGGCCGTGTTTCAATCCTGGGTAAAAGAGCAATAGGAGTCTATACGTACTGATGAGCTGTGATACGGCGAAACATATCTGTCTGCGAATGACAATATATATATATATATATATATATATATATATATATATATATATATATTAGATTAACTAAACTTATTCTTTTCGCGCAATGTTTCCTTCTTAATGCACGTGGAATTCGACGTTTTTGTTTTCGCTGTACTGTATTGCAGCCAGGAGGTGTCAAGTTTTTTTCCTCACAGATTGAATCTTAGTCATCCATTGTTCCTGTTCTGCAGTGACTGCATACTCGGGCGTCTTTTCCAAATGGATGAATTATTTGAAGTGTCATTCGAACCACGTCATTGAGTTTCCGATTCTCCCCTTTGGGCGCTTCGTTCAGACCGAAAGGTTTCCTTTGCAGCTCCGTTTAAACTATCGTTGCCAGAAATTAAAAAGAAAATAACCATTCGCACTCTACAGAAAGTATATAATCTTCCTTTAGAATAAATAGAGACCAAACCGACGGAAAATAAGATACTTCCGCTTAAGAATAGAAAAAACTGTCATAAGTGAAAACAAAATTTTCTTCTTCTTTGTATGGTGTTCATTCAGGACTTGGGTAATCATGTCTCTTCCCAAATGTCTATCATTTATAGCTCTGAGTAAGGTTTGTCTTTTCACTATTTTCATCTCCACACCCTGTTTTGACATCCATTTAAACAAGCTTCATAGGTAAATTAATTGCATTTTTTTCTGTCTCTCTTACTTTCAATTAGATTTGTGAGTTTCAAATTCTCCCGGTTCTCTTGCCTTATTACGCGGCTTTGAAATTTCAGCCATTACTGCTTGATATTAATAGCATCAAAATTGTGTTCATGCAGGAAATAGACTGTCGCCATTCGTTGTTGACCTCAGTATTCACTTATATATAGTGTATGGTTAGGTCTTGACGGCTATCACAATGCGTTTAGTGAAATAAAGGAAGGTAAAGAAGTTGTTGGGTATTACCTATTTATTATATTTTAATATTTTGAGATCAAAACCTTATCTTCAGAATGGTAGGAGAGCTTCTGTTCTAGTTCCGTCCCTTTCAATGAATGGTCATTCTTGGCTGCTGTTGCTGTCATTAATTGAAGTGTATGTATGTGTGTGTGTGTGTGTGTGTGTGAGAGAGAGAGAGAGAGAGAGAGAGAGAGAGAGCATGTTCGGGCTCGGATCTTCAACTATAAAAAAGCCTTGTGCCACATTCCACCTCAGTAGAAGGACAGATAAATACCGCTCGAACCACTCATTGGCTCGTCCCTGTCGGACACTCTACCTGAAAGCAGAGAGGAACTCAGACGAGGCTCCGACAAATGGCAGTCTCTTCTGGGGTAAAATAGACAGCAGCTCTACCTTGCCTTGCGCAGGGTTAACGGGACATTTTGGCTGATGTTAAGGGCTCGGACACCCACGCAATATTCGACCTTGTGCTACATCCAATCTCAGTGTGGCGGCAGGTGAATATCAGTTCCAGACACTCGCTTCTAAAACGAAGCTTCTATCAATTAACCATCATACACAATCGCACCTACCTCCCATTAGCATGGACCAGGCTTGCCTCTCAGAGAGTAAAACACTACGCCTCCTTGGTCTCACACATTCAGCGGATCTCAAGTAGAATGATTATATCGAATCCATTGCTAAATCTGCTGCTATGAACGTCGGTTCTCTGTGCAGGGCCCAGAAGTTTTTCCCGACTGCAACAATCCTGCACATATATAAATCTACCATCCTCCCGTGCATTGAATACTGCTGCCACATCTGGTCGGGTGCCCCTGCTATTCTCCTCGGGCTTATTGACAAAGTACAACGGAGACACCGACTTGGCAGACCGGGTGCAGTTTCTCTCTCACCGGCGCGACGTAGCTTCCCTGTGTCTATTCTATAAATACTTTCACGGCTTCTGCTCCGATGAACTTAGATCACTGGTGCCCCTAGGTACGAATTTGCACGAGATACTAGATTAGCAACTAGGTCCCACCCATTTACAGTGAAATCGATAAAATGCAACCGCAATTTCTACTCCAACAGTTTCTTTTCTTGCATTTCCCGTCTGTGGAATTCCCTTCCACATGATTGCTTCCCCGACGGCTACAATCTCCAGGTGTTTAAATGTACGGTCAATAAACACCTCCTAACACACTAACCATCTTTCAAACAGTCTTCCCATCTACCCAACCCCCAGCCTCGATATCCTTACTCATCTATGACCCCGCTTCTGACATTTCCTATATCTAACCACTCTTTCTCTTCACCTTCCTCTATGAAACCTCATGCCCAATAGTGGCAGTGGAATGCCTTGATTGGGGTGAAATGATTTAAAAAAAGCATTCGCTCTCTGTCTTCGAGTAGAGAGGAACCCAGAAATTTTTGCCCGATCGTATGCGCTCAGGTTAGCTTACATGAAAATCTGCCTTGTGCCATATCCAATCTTCCTTCGACCAATGAGGAACCCAGACAAAGCGAAGATTTTTGTTTGGGGTAAATAGAAAAGAAAGCCTGATCTCGCGTAAGCGTGGTCTACGGGGAATTTTTGCCCAAGCGTATGCACTGGGAAGAGCCCCTACCCCGTTAAAAAACACATTACGCTTTTCTGGGGAGACTCAGGTAAATACTGAACTAGCCATTCACTCGTTCGACATTGTCAGAATCACTGCCTTTGGAGTGGAACCCAGACGTCTGGTTGGAAATACACAATACCCGATTCTTATGCGTGGTCTACACGGAATTTTTGACCGAACGTACGCGGTCGGAATGCCCCATGTTAAAAAACGTCCTTGTGCCCCATCCCGACTTGTTTAGAGGCTCGGATTAATAAATAGCTATTCGAGTGCGAGGCTTATATGCTTATATCAATATCAGTAAGACACCACGTGACATTATATTTCATTATTATTTTATCTACATTTAATGGAAAAAAGACATGATTTATATATTACTTTACTTATGTATATTACAATGTTTTATGTCTTTATATTATACACTTTTAAAAGTGCTTTTAATATACACATAAATAATTTGATGTGCGTTGTGGTACAGTGGATATCGGAACGAGAACCCGGGGAGCCGAGTTCGAATTCCAGTTGAATCCATTGTATTCACTTATGCGCAAATACCCTTGGGAAAGGTATTAATCCGTCTCTTCCTTCCAGTTATGGGTTAAATAACAGGACAGATTGGGTTCTATAGCCTTGGTCGGCAACCAGTCTACCGCAGAAAGCAATGGCAACCTACTGCGGGATAATTTTCTGCCCAGTCAGTCATGTCTCTTTCGAGACATGATCGCCCAAGCGTGTATCACGTATGGCATTTAACTGACTGAGTCAACAAAAAAACTTTTTAAATAAAGTCGAGACACTAAACATTTTTTAGCCAATTTAAGGGCGCTGAATATGAAATTTACTTTACATTTTCTTGGTTAACTACTGTTTTTGCTGTACCGAAAGGCCTCATTTTTGGAAAAAAAACATTTTTTTATTTGTTTTCTCTATATGATGGCAATATTTCTCAAAGTAAATTCGTAGAAACCTCTCAGTTCGTATTTAAACTAACGAATATTGGTCTGCTTATTGAGAAATACTATTTTTTCAATAACAATCAGACTTTAAGCTATTAAAAATGACACAATTGAATATACCAAGACCAACAAGTATTTTCATCAAATCATTCAATAAACATCAGGAATAAGAACTTCGTGAACATATAAGGTATGGTAAAAAAATCTTTCTTTCTTGATTGCCGTTTAGGGTGAGGGTTAGGGTTAATTAACGTTCCTGGTAGCGCTCTTCCATTGTCTTGATATCCTGATGGAATCGTACTTGTTGCTCATCATTGCAATTATTGGGAAATTTATCTAGATGGCTATGGAAAAAAATGAACCTCAATACTCATATTAGCGTATGAGCGTATTAGCGTTGATAAAGCGTATTGCTGATAAAGTTTATCAGTTACTTTAAATTTGGGCGGAAATGTGATAAAAAATTCAGTACTTCTGACTCAAAAACACTTATTTTCTTATACAATAGTTTATTTCAGGTAGCTGACATAAACTGATCGGCCTACCTGAAAATTGACGTGTTTTTATTATTTATTATTTATTTATTGCGATCGACCAAGATCATCCAAGATCATAAATTGATTTTTTTTCAAAAATGAGCAGTTTCAGTAAATCAAATATGTTAGCTAACCATGAAAATCTGAGGTCATTTTCGGAATCAGCGCCGTCAAATTGGCCAAAAGACGTGTTTTGCTTCTTGGCAACAAAAAATCGTGTTGACTATTGTTATTTGCCTGTTAAACGAGCGTCGACGATGATCAGATGGTAGTTTTCAAAATTGCACTTGAATATGTGAAACAGTCTAATAATGGGTAGCACTACAAATTTATAACTATATATATATATATATATATATATATATATAGAGAGAGAGAGAGAGAGAGAGAAAGACACTTGGGCGATCATGTCTTGTAAGAGACATGACTGTCTGGGCATAAGATTTCTCCCCAGTAGGTTGCCATTTCTTTCTGCGGTAGACTGGTTGCCAAGCCGAGCTATAGAACCCAATCTGTTCTGCTATTTAACTCATAGCAGGAGGGAGAAGCGATGGATTACTACCTTTCCCACGGATATTTGCGCGTAAGGGAATGCGACGAATACAATTGGAATTCGAACTTGATTCTCCGATTTCTCGTTCCACACCGATATCCACTGCACCACAAAGTACATCCCAGAGTTACGTTACATTACTAATTATTACAACTGCTGTACTTTTTCAGTCGTTTTCAATGAAACCTTTATAAAAGAGGGGTTGATGCCCAAATAGACAATATATATGTGTGTGTGTGTGTGTGTGTGTGTGTGTGTGTGTGTGTGTGTGTGTGTGTTAATACAGTTCTTAAGTAATCAACATTGTCGCCCGTAGACTGCACACACAAATCAATAGTAGTCAATCCCAGTATTACCTTGAATCGGACACAAACTTTCAAAAGAGTGTTTGCATTCGATTTGTCCATTCAGTTTTTTTTCGATCAACCACCATTCCCCAGTGAGGTTTTGAGGTTTCCCGTATTCTTGCTTTCCTGACGGCTATGACCTCCAGAAATTTAAAAGCAAAGTTAATACTCACCTACTCACCACTGGACTCTAGCTCTCTCCCCTCCCCTGTATAATCTTCACGTTCTCTCCGCCCATGTATCTGTCATTGCACCTGCTTTCTCAGCTTTCTATTGTTCCTTTCTAACTAGCTTGTACTCCTCACTCTTTTCTAATTAATCTTTCTACATTTATGTAACCCCCTGCACATCAGTGGCGTTTCTGCCTTGCTCGGGGTGAAATGATTAAAAAAAAAAAAAAAAAAAAAAAATTGCTTTTGTTTTTCTTTCCCCTCTGACCTAAGGTGATAGCAGATGTTAAGATTTCAATGAACCCCCAAAACTGTTGTTTGTGTTTTAGTTTTGTTGAACGGCATATCAACCTCTGTAGGTTATTTAATGCCACAAAGGTGGGGATTTAAGGTATTTTTTTTAATGTTAGGTTATAGTGAGAAGATTGATTTAGTCAGATTTCAATTAATATTTTTTTGATTTATTCTTGTTTGTTTTAGAAAACTGAAAATGTTTTCCAGTTTTGTATTCAAAAATGTTTTGCTGAGAATATTTTTTCCTCCCAAAATGTGTTATAGTAATAATTTTTCCTTGAAAATGTATATTTTTCTATAAATCTATTTTTATGTATATATTTCTATAAAAGTGTATATTTCTACTTTCCTAGTGTTTTGACTCCAGTTTTGGGGGTTAACTATTTGCCCATAGCTGAGATCCTAACAGGTGCTACCACTCTGGGATCAGGTGGACTTGAAAACAACAGCAATTAAGAGGTAGTTCTATACTCTTCACAACCTTCCCATCAGAAGTCTTGCTGCCGGATGCAGTTTACCGTCATGCCCAGGACCTCTGAAACTTGTCAAAACATGAAAATATAAAAAATACATTAAAAATCATTATCAGCAATACATTTCATAGTAAAAAAAAAATCAAGCTTAACACAAAACTAAAAATATCAGAATTTCTTTCCGGTTTTTTTGCCATATCTCATTATCCGATGAAGCTGTAATAAGAGTTAAACATGTTAGATTGATAAACGTTTCCTAGTTCTATTTATCTTATCTATCCATCGATCAATCGATCTTTCATTTTCTTCATATCTCTCTATTTATGTCATTCACTTTATATAAATCTATCTATCGATCTATAGATCGATCTACTCTATTCTCTTCGTATCGTTCTTTCAATCTGTTTGTCTATGTTATTCATTTGGTCTCTATCTATGGATCAAGCGATGGATTTATTTCATTCTTAATATCTATCTGTCTATCTATCTATCTATCTATCGCATTATTTTCATCATCTATCTCACACTTTTTATCTATCTATCTATCTATCTATCTATCTATCGCATTATTTTCATCATCTATCTCACACTTTTTATCTATCTATCTATCTATCTATCTATCTATCTATCTATCTATCGAACTATTTTATCATCTATCTAATTCTTTTCATCTATCTATCTATCTATCTATCTCTTTTCATTATCTATATATCTATCTATCTATCTATCTATCTATCTATCTATCTGTCTGTCTGTCTATCTATCTATCTATCTATCTCACTCTATCTATCTATCTATCTATCTATCTATCTATCTATCTATCTATCTCACTCTTTTCACCATCTATCTATGTATCTATCTACCTCACTCTTTTCATCATCTATCTCTCTATCTACCTCACTCCTTTCATCTATCTATCTATCTATCTATCTATCTATCTATCTATCTATCTATCTATCTATTTCTTTAACTATGTCTGTTCCAAAAGAGGTCAATATAATCAGATGCAATTGTGAGAAAACGAAATAGCAATTCATCTGACTTTTTTAGTATCAGATTTAATCCAACGAATTCATGTTCGATTAAAGACAGAAAGACAGATTTTATGCAATCAAATACTTTGAAGAAATCCGTTTCGCCAATTATTTTATCTTCTTTTTATTATAAAATTGCAAAATTGTCTCAAATCTGACGTGTACTTGGAACACTGTTTCAAAGACTATTTCAAGGATCTCTCTTCGAGAATATTCTGCTGATTTGGATGCCACTGAATGTACGATTTTGTTACATTTTAATGAAAAAATGTAATAAATCTTGAACTATCAAATCATTCAGTCAGTCAGGTAAGTGCCATACGTGATACACGTTTGGGCGATCATGTCTCGAAAGAGACATGACTGACTGGGCATAAGATTTTCGCGCTATAGATTAGCATTACTTTCTGTGGTGGATTGGTTGCCAATCAAGGCTATAGAACCCAATCTGTCCTGCTATTTAACCCATAGTTGGCGGAAGAAGAAAAGGATTAATAATTTTCCTAAGGGTATTTGCGCGTAAGTAAATACAATGAATTCAACAGGAATTCCAACTCAGTTCTCTAATTTTTAGCTCTGAGCTGATAGACACTGCACCACAACGAACGTCTAAAATCGTCACCACTTTGTTACGCATTTTTATCGATATTTACTAATCTAGCTCTGTTGGACACAAGGCTGCAATTGTGAAACATCCAATGAGAACTGAACTCTTTATAGTGGTAACTCTCTGCAAGCCTAACTTATTGCTTTACAGCAGGGTTACAAACCTAGGCGATAACTTCCACCTGTGGGTGATGTTGGCTGCTGAGTTGGCGAAGAGTAAATTGACAGAATATGATGGGTGATTGGAAATTTTCGTGGGTGATATAGTATTTTGAGTATTAAGAATATATTTTAACATGCTACTCGAAAAAAATATTCAGAGGAGATATGCAAAGAACTTGATAACAACAACAACAAAATAACAAAACAACAAAAAGAAACAGAAGGCTAAATGTGAATAACTGGTTCACATCCCGAAATAAGATATATCACCAAATTGAGTTCAATCCCTCTCTAATTCAACACTTCCCTTCTGCTATAGGTTTAATAGCAGGACAGACTGGGTTCTATAGTCTAGGTTGGCAACCAGTATTCTTCTTTTATGTGTTCTTATCACATAGCAATCCAGTACTCTCTTCTTTCTTTCTAGCAAAATTGTCCTGTTTCATAATACTTTACTCAACTTCTGGAATGCTTCCTTCGCCATGCCAATTTGCCTTCAGATCTCTGTGTCGCACTTTCCGTCCTCTAATGGCAATTTACTGCCGGAAAATCTTCTGTCCAGTTAGGCATGTCCCTTTCGATATGTGATCGCCTAAGCGTGTATCATGTATAGCACTCAATCGTAGACGATTATGGCTTTCAAAATCTCCCTATTCCTGGTGGCTTTTAACACGCTTTCTCCTGTTACGTCACGGAACTCTCAATCAGGTCCTTCAAATATATTATCCGCTGCTTTCCCCTGTCTCCTATTCCCTTTATCTGGCCTGTTAGTATCAGTATTTTTTTCTTCATCTTCGAAGATATTGTCCAACATTCACTGCCATTGTGAAGAACCGACATCACATAGCAATCCAGTACTCTCTTCTTTCTAGCAAAATTGTCCTGTTTGTTAATACTTTACTCAACTTCTGGAATGCTTCTTTTACCATGCCAATTCGCCTTCGGATCTCTGTGTCACACTTTCCGTCCTCTAATAGCAACTTACTGTCGGAAAATCTTCTGTCCAGTTAGGCATGTCACTTTCGAAATGTGATCGCCTAAAGGTGTATCACATATAGCACTTAACTGACCGATTGACAAGACTGGCAACTAGGTCCCATAGTTTTACTCTTGAAATGCTTGTAGCTGCAAGTTCTATTCTAATAGTTCATTTTCAAATCGGCTGAAAAGTCTAGCCAAGCGGGCGAAGTGTGTGTGCTGGTGGCGGGCTAGGAAACCAAGCTGCTGTTCTTGAAAAGAACCTCCAATCAATGGTTAACTGGGGCAGGAAATCGCTTGTAAAATTAAATGCTTCCCAAACGAAAATGCTCTCCTTCAACCACCATAGAAACTTCTTCCCGCCATTAACACATACAAAATTATGACTAAGAGTAACCATACCATAAAATATAGATGGAAACGTTATAACTTCTAATTTTGAAAATTTTGCATTCAAAAAATCTCCGTTACGTGATCGTTCTCTAAACAAACGGTAAAACCAGTTATTGCAAATCGCCTGAAGACACCACATGGTAGAAACCTAGGTCGCGTAATAACTCGTTTACAAATGATATATCGCTCATTCAGTAATGGATTAGAGCACTCTGGCTATTGAGCGGGTATAATGACAATAAACACGCTAAAAAGTCTGCCTTCTTCTACCGAACGCTTATAGCCCAGAGGTAGAATCGCCGACTGACGCCAAATCGGTCGGGTTTTAATCCTGGGTTACAAGCAATCGGAGTCTAACCGTATTGATGAGCTGTGATACAGCGAAACAGATCTATCTGCGGATGACTATATATATATACTTCTGTGTGAGCTTCTAATGTGGATTATTTTTTTAATCCATGCTTTACCTTTGTGGAAAAGTATTGATTTGCAATGTAGGATTATATCAATATGTTCAGATGGTATATTTACGTACTATTTAGAAAAATTAAACGCTTCCATCAAACCTTTTTCAGAAATTGATCGGTAAAAGTTTTTTTTATGTCATATTTAATGAACGTATATTTAATTTTGCATTTGATTTCTTGGAACCAGGAAATACAATCACTTGTTGTTCTTCCATTGGTTAGCTTGAGTGGCTGTAAGCCACAAATATTTTTTTAATATTTGGTGGCTTAATATGTCCACTTAATTTGGTAAAATCATTTGTTGGAAATCGCCTGAAGACACCACATGGTAGAAACCTAGGTCGCGTAATAACTTATTTACAAATGAAATATAAAATAATAAAAAATAAGCGTTTCCGTTACATCCAATGGTGTGTAGGGCAGCGTTTCCGAAACAAACTGTTATTTATGGGGCAGGAAGTTGATTTTCTTGGCGTAGTTTAGATGTGACACACGGATGAAAGTAGGGGTACCCAGTTAGGATCGAACTCACTACTCATTTATAATGATTCTAGCGAGACGAGCTTTCTAACCATTACACCACGCCGGGGCCGGGGTGCCCACATATATATATATGTGTGTGTGTGTGTGTGTGTGTGTGTGTGTGTGTGTGTGTGTGTGTGTGTGTGTGTGTGTGTGTGTGTTCCATTTTTAAACGAGTTATTTCGATACCTGTGTTTCTACCATGAGTGGTGTCTTCAGGCGATTTTAATAAAAAAATTATTAAAAATCTCCTGAAGACACCACTTATGGTAGAAACCTGGGTAGCGAAATAACTCGATTAAAAATGGAAAATATTCAAAAGTTCTACAATATAATTGTATAAAACACTTTTTAATAAAAATGCTTACCGGTCTAACCCTATTAGGACCAAACACTAAGTATTAAACAATCAATATATATATATATATATATATATATATATATATATATAACGTCAATCACTGAAATATATATTATCATATTGTTTACATACCGAGCAGATGTTCGTTTTGCATTAGAATTCCAATGATGGTTTCTTTCAATGTCTACAGCATTGTCATAAATCTTTAATAGTTTCATGCATACAAGATTTGGTTAATTAGATTAATTATCTGTACACAATTTAATTTCCAGAGGCATTTTTAAAGGTTGATTTTATCACATATCCTGTAGATTTTTGTGAGCATTTTGTTTGTTTAACAGAGCATAAATTCTGCGTATATACAATAAATACAAATTCTCATCTTGGCAATTAACGCATACATGCGTACAAAAGCATGAATATATGTTTATATAAATATATATATAGAGAGAGAAATTTCCTCTCTCAATCATGCTTTCTTACTCTCTCTCTCTCTCTATATATATATATATATATATAGGATGATATATTGCAAAATATATTAATTCATAGTATATACATAGGATATTTAATATATATATATATATATATATATATATATATATATATATACGTGAGGTGTTAAAATTTCTTCATCAGAAAAAACTTAAAAATATGATATATTGATCAAGTATTGCTTTCTATTTAATTGTGATCCAATTCCTGACGGGAGTCAAAAGACTACCTCGCATATATATATATATATATATATGTGTGTGTGTGTGTGTGTGTGTGTAGATAGATAGATAGATAGATAGATAGATAGATAGATCAAAACTGCAGGATGTCTGTCAGATCTTGATCTGACGCCCACACACACACACTATATATATATATATATATATATATAGTTATTAAATAAATTATAAGTATTTCAAAATAAGGAGTTATTTTTCAATCACCATATATATATATATATATATAGTGATTTCAAAATAACTCCTTATTTTTAAATACTTATAATTTATTTAATAACTATAATTTTTACAAGAAATGGATATGAAAGTGGTGCAAATTTGCCATTAGGTTTTATTTAAAATTCAATATAGACCAGAAATTCCGTTACCAGCGTGTCGATCTGCCCAGGTATCGCGTCAACGCATTTCACAAGGAACTCTTGTGATATGGAAGACCTTAGAAGATGAGTCAAATGAGTAGGAGGCGGAAGACGAAATACCATGTATGTTTTAATTGAAAAAAGTAAGAAATACGCTGTAACTCTTACAGTTGGTTTTATTTTCCATTTCTCAATTTTCCCAAGTATTTTCAATCTTCTTTCGAGATCATCTTCAGGAGTGTAGTAAAGTAATAAAAATGAATTACTGTAATTTTTCATTTTGTTTTAAATGTAACAGTTGAAATTTAACGTTCATTAGAACGTTAAAATTAACTATGGATTTTTTTACCTCAGTCTTTGAAGTGAAATTAGGTGGCCGGAACTATTTGGGAACCAGCGATGCTTTTGCTAGCAGGGTTCGTCGTAGGTCAAGCGTTCGAGTGTACTAGGCTTCTACAGACTGTTCATCACATCAGATTTTGCGCTTTTTACTACAAAATGTAAATAAGGTCTACTCGACATGGATGCAGTTGGCTCTGAAATCCGCTTGACACAGATGCAGTTGGCTCTGAAATCCGCTTGACACAGATGCAGTTGGCTCTGAAATCCGCTTGACACAGATGCAGTTGGCTCTGAAATCCGCTTGACACAGATGCAGTTGGCTCTGAAATCCGCTTGACACAGATGCAGTTGGCTCTGAAATCCGCTCGACACAGATGCAGTTGGCTCTGAAATCCGCTTGACACAGATGCAGTTGGCTCTGAAATTCGTTTGACACAGATGCAGTTGGCTCTGAAATTCGCTTGACACAGATGCAGTTGGCTCTGAAATCCGCTTGACACAGATGCAGTTGGCTCTGAAATTCGCTTGACACAGATGCAGTTGGCTCTGAAATTCGCTTGACACAGATGCAGTTGGCTCTGAATTTCGCTTGACACAGATGCAGTTGGCTCTGAAATCCGCTTGACACAGATGCAGTTGGCTCTGAAATCCGCTTGACACAGATGCAGTTGGCTCTGAAATTCGCTTGACACAGATGCAGTTGGCTCTGAAATTCGCTTGACACAGATGCAGTTGGCTCTGAAATCCGCTTGACACAGATGCAGTTGGCTCTGAAATTCGCTTGACACAGATGCAGTTGGCTCTGAATTTCGCTTGACACAGATGCAGTTGGCTCTGAAATCCGCTTGACACAGATGCAGTTGGCTCTGAAATTCGCTTGACACAGACGCAGTTGGCTCTAAACAAACAAAAATCTTCCTGAGTAGAGTTTGCAACAGGGATGTGTGTGTGTGTGTGTGTGTGTGTGTGTGTGTGTGTGTGTGTGTGTGTGTGTTTAGACAGCATTTTTCCATTGATGCATGTTTCATGAAATAATATAGACAAGGTTTGTCGATTTAGTAAATTTCTTTTCATATCGTCTGATAAGCTCAATAGCATTATCGTTGTAAGAGGAAAGAAAATCACAATATTGATACATGTTTTTTTATTTAATCGTTTCTAAGCTTTCAGCTTACATCAGCCATTATCAAAGACGAAACTTGTGTTGGTTGTAATAAGTATTTCGCGAAAGAAAGATAGTATTAGCCGTCTATTATGTATGAAAGATTGGCGAACACGTGCACTACAACTTGTAAAAATTTACGTAAAATAAATCGACAAAATTTGTCTATATTATTTAATGATACATACATATATAGTTTTTTAATCGTGTCACCCCAAGCAAGGCATTCCACTGCCACTATAGCGCAGGGGGTTACATAGAGCGATTGGGTATAGGAAATGTCAGAAGGAGGGTGATAGACGAGTTAGGATATACATAGAGAGAGAGTTGGAGAGAGTGGGTGTGAGTTAGTGTATTCGGAGGTGTCTATTGACCCTACATTTAAACTCCTGGAGGTTGTAGCCGTCGGGAAAGCAAGCATGCGGTAGGAATTCCACAGGCGGGAAGTGCGAGGAAAGAAGCTGTTGGAGTAGAAATTGCGGTTACATTTTATCGGTTTCACTGTAAAAGGGTGGGACCTAGTTGCCAATCTAGTATCTCGTGCATATTCACATCTAGGGGGCACCAGTGATTTAAGTTCGTCAGAGCAGATGGCATGAAAGTATTTATAGAAGAGGCACAGGGAAGCCACGTCACGCTGGTGAGAGAGTGACTGCAGGCGGTCAGCCAAGTCGGTATCAATCACATTACAGATTCTTCGCTGTATTTTGTCAAGAACCCCGAGGAGAATAGCAGGGGCACCTGACCAGATGTGGCAACAGTACTCAATACACGGGCGGATGGTAGATTTATATAAGTGCAGGATAGATTCAGACGGAAAGAATTTCCGGGCCCTGCACAGAGAGCCGACTTTCATAGCAGCGGATTTAGCAATGGATTCGACGTAGTCATTCCACTTTAGGTCCGCTGAGAGTGTCAGGCCAAGCAGGCGTAGTGTTTTACTCTCTGGGAGGCAAGCCTGTTCCATGCTAATGGGAGGCAGGTGCGGTTGTCTGTGGTGGTTAATTGACAGCAGCTTCGTTTTGGAAGAATTGAATTTTACGAGCCATTTCTTGCCCCAATCCACCACGGATTGGAGGTCCTTTTCAATGTAAAAATTAATCTAGAGTTATATAGAGTAAAATGCTGCAAATTTTTGGTAGTTCACGATAGCTCCCTCTCTCATTTTAAATTTGAACACCTGGACGTGGTGATGTGGTATAATGTTCATCAAGCTTGTCTCACATGAACCTATTACAACTGAGTAGTAAGTTTGATCCACAATGGATACCACATACTTTTGGCCTTGTGCCACATATAATTGTCGCTTAGAAAATCAAATATATCGATTTGGGTACTTCGACGAGGTATAATATTTAGCAAGCTTGTCTAGCAAGAACCTATTACAGCTGAGTAGTGAGTTTGATCCTCACTGGGTATCACTTATTTTCGGCCTTTTGCTTCATCTAAGCGGCGCTTAGAAAATCAACTCTCACATTCTGAATGAAATTTTCACCGTTGATTTTAGGTTTTTGAAAGACCGTGTTTATAAAGAATTTACTTTATAGTTGCTTTTTCAATTACACCACAGATGAGATACGCCTGTCAAGAAAATATTTGCTCGAGATAGACAGCATAAAAGCCAGTGTCATTTTTTTGAAAATGATAGGAAAGTGTTCATTACAAGAATGAAATTAGTTTCCTGAGCCCTGGAAATATTTCTTTCATTTTATCTACGCCGTTCCACGCGTACCCTATGGGGGAATTTCTCATTTAAGAATTCTAATTTTTGTAAGCCTTACCTCTCTCCCATTCGCCATGACCAATATAACGAAGAACTCGCTCGATTCTCTTGCCCAAAATGGCTGTCCAAAATAGAAACTGATTTATTTGACTTCATTTTAATCATCTTTTTGCTTGAAACGATGAGAATAAATTATTATTTTGTTGTTGCTTGACTTTGCTTTCTTTCTTGTTCCAACCGTTTCTTCATTCAGCTTTACATTCTGATCATTCCAGTCCGATTATCTGCTCAGCTAGGGTTTCCTTACTTATTGACTGGGTTTGTCAAATAAAGTCTCTCATTTGGTTAGGGGAAGAAATGTTAGGGCTTGAGATAATCAGCTTTTACAAATATTGACTGATGTCTCACAAACAATACACCTGCGTTCAAAAAGAAACTCATCGCTTGCAATGTCGTCTTTTGTCTGCTTCCAAAGACCGGACTTCAATAATGAAAATTAATTTACGAAACTTTTAACGAAAATGAAACTAGCACTTAATGGTTCTGAAATCTGCAAAATAAAATTCGTCAATTAAAAAACAAAACAAGATTATGAATAGTTTTAATGTACATTATTTCTTTTCTGAATGCTACTCTTCCCTAAATAGGCTCAGGCGGAAAGAATATTACGTTTGTCGAAGGCAGTTAAAATGGTTTTGCTTTACGAACACATTTGACTAATACTTTGAAAAGGAAAAGTTACTCTTAATATTAGTTCGTTAAAAATCAACAAAAAAAAACAATGCTGAACTATCATTTAATATTAATCCTGTAACATGGCAGTTAATGCAGTGAATGCTGAACAATTTCTTCAATGATGAAGAGATTTGAGGTAACATATATTTGGTTCTCCAGAAGGATGCTAAGAATACAATATGGTGAATATGTAAACTATGAAGACGTTTTTAAAAACGGAAATAAAAATTACACATGTACTTAGACTTAGAGGAGAAAATTGAAGGTTATGAGATACAGAAGGCTTGAAGAATTTGATACACGCAGGATATGCTAAAATACTGAGCAACCCACTAAGCATGCTTGTCTAACTATATTTCAGAACAATGACCGGAAGAAGTAGCAAGGAGAAAAACAATACAAATGATAAAAGTTGTGGAGAGCTATGGTTACAGACGTCCTGAAGAAAGACTGCGCATGAATGAAGAAGTTTGGATATTTGACTCGTTTCCCTACTGAGACATGAAGTGACGCAAGGTCGAGTTTATTGTAGGGAACCTAAACGCGTATGCTCGGGTCAAATCCAAAAAATGAATGAAGAAATATGACATCTTCTTCTTCTTTTTCTTCTTCTTCTTCTTCTTCTTCTTCTTCTTCTTCTTCTTCTTCTTCTTCTTCTATGTGCCCTGTCCTTTCAAGACATAGGCGATCATGGCTTTCCACGTCTCCCTATTCCTTGTTGCTCTTAGCACGTCTTCTCTTGTTACACCACCCAAACCCCGCTCTGCCATCCACTAGCTGAAGCCCATAAATCTAGAATATAAATGTATAGAAACTAGCATGGCCACAAAATGAGGGATCGGTTTATATTGATTATAATATAGATTTGATCCCCCACTTTATATCCACATTATAATTTCTTATAAACAATTGGTATATATATTCTTCTTCTATGTGCTCTGTCCCTTCAGGACGTAGGCGATCATGGCTTTCCACGTCTCCCTATTCCTTGTGGCTCTTGGTACCTTTCCTCCTGTTACACAACGCAACCTCCGTTCTGTAATCCACCTACTCAGGCCCTTCAAATATTTTATCCGTTGCTTTCCTCTGTCTCTTTTTACCTCTACCTGGCCTGTCAGTATCAGGTTCTCCAAGCCCTTTTTCCTCATTGCGTTTCCCATGAACTTCAGTTGTCTCTTCCTGATGCTCACTATTAATTTTCTTTTCGTTGTCATTCTTTTGAACACCTCATCGTTGCTCACATGATCGGTCGCTGATATCTGCAGCATCCCTCTATAGAACCACATTTCCGCTGCTTCAAGTTTTTCCTTCATCTCCGATGATATTATCCAACATTCACTGCTATATTGAATAACTGACATCGCATAACATTCTACTACTCTCTTTTTTGTTTATAGTGAAATGTTCCTGTGTCTTAGTACTTTACTTATCTTCTGGAACACGTTCTTCCCCATGCCAGTTCGCCTTCGGATCGCTGTGTCGCACTTTCCATCTCCTGTTAGAACACTTCCTAGGTATTTAAATTTTTGTACTTGCTTGATTCTAGTATCCCCCACCTTACAGAAATAATAAATGAAATTTATAAACTGCAAAATATGACAAACCAAGACAAAAGTCTATATGGTATGACCGGCAACTATCCAGCACAGTTGAATATCTCGCCAAACGGTTGGACATACCTGATGTAGGCGGAAAACCTAGGAAGAGGTTATTGTGCATGTGTGAGCAGATTCTCTCTCTCTCTCTCTCTCTATATATATATATATATATAGTCAGCTTTTTCAGACTTCTGCTTCTTCTTTTTCTTCTTCTATGCGCAATATCCTTTCAGGACGTAAGCGATCATGGCCTCCTACGTCTCTCTATCCTTGGTGGTTGTTTTTCTCCTGTTACACCACCAAACTCCCGCTCTGCCATCCACCTGCTCAATCCCACCAAGTATGTTACACGCTGCTTTCCCCTGTCTCTATTTCCCTCTGTCTGGCCTGTGAGTATCAGATTCTCCAAGCCTTCCTTCCACATTAGATGTCCCAGGAACTTTAGCTGTCTTTTCTTGATGCTCAGTATTATTTTGATTTTCGTTTCCATCCTTTCCAAAACCTCGCCATTGCTCACATACTCGATCCATGATATCCGTAACATCCATCTGTAGAAGCACATTTCAGTCTCTTTAAGTTTATCCTTCATCTTCACTACCATATTGAAGAACTGACATGACAACATCCAGTATCTTCTTCTTTGTTTTTGGCAAAATTTGCCTGTCTCTTTACACTCTACTCAGCTTCTGGAATGCCTCCTTCACCATGACAATTTGCCTTCGGATTTCTGTGTCGCACTTTCCGTCGTCTGTTAGAGGATTTCTCAAATATTTAAATTTTTGTATCTGCTTGATTTTAGAGTCCCCCACCTGTATTTGGCATTTTGAGTAGCTCTTTTTGCTGATGCCCATGCATTCGGTTTTCTTGTAGTTTATTTGTAGTCTTTTCTTTTCACTCTCTTCAGCTACCTTCTGTAGGAGCTCTTGTAGTTTCCTTTCCGTATCTGCAATCAGTACTGTATCATCTGCGTGCCTTGTGTTGTTCAGCTTGTGGTCCCCTGACATGACTCAGTAAGTCGAAAATAACTGAGCCTGGTTTTCCATTGTATTCACAGAGAATAATCAATTTTTTCTGTGTATTGATAATTGGACATTGATCGGTGGAGAAATATTCTAGATTTGAAATGGTTCATTGATCAATAGAATTTTGATACTGATGTTTTAGACTTAGGTGATTATTTTGGTTCATTGGATATCGGCTCGGAACGAGAAATCAGAGAGACGAGTTCGAATTCCAGTTGCATTCGATGCATTCACTTACGCACAAATACCATTGAGAAAGTTCTTAATTCGTTTCTTCTTCCTCCAACGATAGGCTAAATAGCAGCACAGATTAGGTTTAATAGCTTTGGTTGGCAAACTGTCTAACGCAGAAAGTAATGGCAACCTACTGCGTGAAAATCTTCTTAGTCATGGATCAAAAGAGAAATGATCGCCCAAGCGTGTATCGTGTATGGCAAGTAACTGACCCATCTAGGTAACAGAACTGACAGATTGCGTTATATAGCCTTGCCTAGTTATGTCTCTTTAGAGAGACATGATTGCCCAAACGTGTATCAGGTATAACACTTAATTGACTGATATTATCATTGTATCAGCTAGTGAAAATACTAAAGCGAATCTATTACGTGTAAGAGTCTATTTTATTCAGCTTCGTTAATCACGGCCCGCACAAACTTTAGATTTTACATTCTTGTGTTCTATATTCAAGATAATGACTCGGTTGATCTCTACTCCATGGTGGGTGTTTATACATATTCTATATATACCTATATACAGGAATCGAACGTTTCTAGCCTCTTAAATATGTGGACACTAGTGCAGTAGTAGGGTAGAGTAATTATACTGACTAGCAGTCGTTGTTCTCTGTCTTCCTCACTGCCTATGGGCAGAAGGAACCCAGACGGGGCTCCGCCTGAAGGGTACTGCTTCGTCTGTGGAAAATTGACAGTAACCTTGATCTGGCCTTGTGCAGGGTTAACGGGATATTTTTGGCAGAACTCAAGGGCTAGGAATCCCCACTATAGTTGACCTTGTGTCAGATCTACATTGGGTTTCTGCCCTAGCAGCATATCTGCTTCACGCAACGTGCGAGGCTTGTATTCTTTGATACTATTATTCCCAACCTCCGTTTTGGGATTACTCACGCAAGGTTAAAACAAAACATCTGATGGTAAGACGATTCTTTACGGTTTTAGAATATGTAGTGCTAAAGCAGGATGTGCGTTGTGGGGCAGTGGATATCGGCTCGGAACGAGAGATCAGGAAGATGAGTTCAAATTCCAGTGGAATTCATTGCATTCACTTACGCGCACATATCCTTGGGAAAGGTATTAATCCGTTCCTTCCTTCCAGTTATGGGTTAAATAACAGGACAGATTGGGTTCTATAGCCTTGGCTGGCAACCAGTCTACTGCAGAAAGCAATGGCAACCTACTGCGGGATAATCTTCTGACCAGTCAGTCATGTCTCTTTCAAGACATGATCGCCCAAGCGTGTTTCACGTATGGCACTTAACTGACTGAGTACTGAAGCAAGTTCTTTCTCACACGTACAATTAAAGTTCATACGTGATGATCAAGTGAACCGGAACTTAACGACCAAATCACCTCGGGTCAAACCTACACTTGACTTTTCTGGTGTTACAAAGTGTCTGACATCATCTACGATGAGTTCATCATATTTTACATTTTTGCATGGTCGGAAACCCATTCAAAACGATCATCATCTGGAAAGGCCTTCGCATGCAGAATCCTTGGGTTGAAATCAAAGGAAATCGGCAATTTATAGTGTAAGAGTTAAAGCTGCTCTGATGAGCTTTCTTCCCTAGTGCGCCGTCCAAGAGAATTCAAGCATGCTACTAAATTTGCATGTAGGTCCACATTTTTTAAATAATCAAATGCAACCGTCACTTCTACTTGAA
Source organism: Ascarosepion bandense (assembly GCA_037127315.1). Lineage (NCBI taxonomy): Eukaryota > Metazoa > Mollusca > Cephalopoda > Sepiida > Sepiidae > Ascarosepion > Ascarosepion bandense. Next base: position 2,254,233 of record JBBBDQ010001505.1, read on the forward strand.
TAGTTTCTTTTCATGCACTCCACGACTGTAGAACTCCATTCTGTTTACTTGTTTCCCTTGATAGCTACAATCTCCAAAAATGTAAATGCAACGTCAAATACCCTATTTTATCTTCGTGGGGAGTGACTCACATCGCCTCCTTGGCGCCAAGGAGTGCCCTTTTCAACCGACTTGAAGTGGAACGAATCCAGCGAATGAATAACTGCATCTACTGCAACGAAACTTTGTTCACTGTGTCGTGTCCGACAATTCTTCTACTCAGTGACCATCCTGCACAAAATCTACAAATCGACCATTCGTCCATGAGTTGAATATTAGCCCAACGCTCCCGCTATTCATCTCTAGGTTCTCGACAAAATCCAAAAGGGTCTACAATGTAATCGATTTTGAATTGGCATCTCGACTTTAGTCACTTTCTCACCAACTAGACGTGGATTTCCTCTGTCGTCGTTTCTACAAATATTTTCATAGAAAAGGATCTGACGAGGATATTTTTCTTGTGATCAACAACATAAATTTAATTCCAGGTTCCACCCTTTTTTTCCGTAGAAATAGTTAAATGTTACCACCACTTCACCAAGTTTATTTTCTCGCACTTCCTACGCGTAGAACTCTCTTCGTTTACTTGTTTCCCAGATAGCTACGATCTACAAAAAATTAAATGTAACGTCAATTGCCATCGTCTGTCTTCTTGTATTTCCGTTTAACGTTCATCCTTTCAATACTCCCTGCGTACTAGAGATGTCCACGCCTTGCTTGGTGTGAAAGGATTTTAAAAAATAAAATACCGATTCTGCAAATTTTTCAGACAGAATCCAAGAACTATTTTGAACACTTCGACTGCTTATTCACCTATTTTCCATGTCTTGTTCAATTCTTTTTTCCAGAACATTGCATCATACTAGTCCGTCATCCTACTCTCCTAACTCAAGAGTCTTTTGTTCAACCTCTGTTGAAATCATAGTCCACGATATATCGATTACATTGTAGACCCTTTGGATTTTGTTAAGAACCTAGAGATGAATAGCAGGAGCGTTAGACTAACATTCAACTCATGGACGAACACTCGATTTGTAGATTTATACAGGTATACAGCCTAGTGGATTAAATTATATTCGTTGGTTGTTTTTGTTCAACGGTATACCAACCTCTATGGGTGTTGTGACGGACCTACCCATTAACATAGTAATGGACTAACTCAACCTGTATAAATACCATGTGACTAGTAGTCACCGGGGATAGAAACCAGTCTGGTATGAGTCAGACACCCGTGGAGAGAATTACCGAACAGAGACTTTGATATCCAAACTGCTTTAAATTAAACAACATCGAACATGGTCAGTAACTTTATGGGAGGCCGCTTGAGAATATCAAGTTCTGTAAACGCGGATGTACAGTGGGTATGTCAGTGGCCATATCACGTTGAAACACCGGTTCTTGTGTGACTACCCAATTCAAACAACGTTGCAAATGGTCAGTAACAGGATGGGTGACCGCTTGGGAATACCAGGTTCTGTAAGCTTGGTATGCTGTATGGCCATATAACGTTGAACCGCTGGTTCTCGTGTGATTGGTCGAGAGTTATTAGTAACTAGATCAGTGACTGCTTGAAATTAGCAGGTTCCGTATGTTTATATGTGCGGTTTATACGGCTTGCAGCCATAACGTCTTGAATATCTGGATCGCGTGCGATTAGCAAAGTTAAGCAACATGGATCACTTTCAATAAGTCGATGGGTAATTGTTTGAGAATTTCAGGTACTGTAAGCTTGGATGTGTTGGTGTATGGCCTTATAGCCATGTCACATTTAATTGACTTAAAAATATCAGATTCTGTAATCTTAGATGTGCAGGAGATGTCGGTTACGGCCATGTTATATTGAAACAATATTATCATTTTGAAACATAATTATCTTCCCTTCTGTTATGGTGAAGCACACCTCTTCCTCAGATAATGGATTCTCCCTCCTATATTAATAAGATTTAACAGGAAGTTAACGCGAGAAGTTTTTGGGAAATTCATAGGAGTTCTTAGAAGTTTTAGAGAGTTCTGTAAAGTTCTATTGGAGTTCAGTAGAACTAATAGCCAGTTGATATTAATCGGCAGTTAGCCGAATACTAAGGAGTCAGCTTTCAGTGGAAGATTACCAAGTTTCTAACATTTAGGGCGCATTAAGTCGATTAGCAACCGACATAGCAGGATTATAACTTTTAATGTGAAAACTACTCCACAACACCTTTTTTCTTTCATTCATTCATTTTCTCAATGAAACCAAGTAGCGTCTCTTTCTATATTTTTTTCCTCACAAATTAAAACAGATAAGTCCATTATTTATGAGGTATTAGAATAAGACATTAAGCACTTCTTTCTTTCTGTCTTTTATTTTCTCATGGAAACCAAGTGGTGTCTTTTTCTTTCATTCTATGTGATCTAAACAGAATAGTCACCATGCCATTTCTTTTCTGCAACCCAAACAATCTTATCATCTCAATGTTCAAGTCAGACTAATTTGTAATTTTCTCAAGCATTTTGTTTGCTATATTTGTGTCATTTGATATTTTATTATCAATAATTTGATAGTTCTTGGTTTCTTTATCCAGCTTAATCATGTCCGGGTGACGATGGTGTCATTCTGTATTTCTGAAAATTATAGTCATAGAATATTGTGGGCTTTCCAACTTCTTCAAAGTGTTCTTCAAATCACATGCTTGTACCAATATTTTTTATGTCCCTACTTTCGTTACAGTAACCAATATGCATAAAGACTTATCGTGGTACCTCTGATACTCTTTTTCAGCTAGTATTTTGTATCCGTTGATCAGATTTCTCAGAGCATTCACCGCAAAGCCTACATTTAGATACGATTGATGTTTTGTGTAAATGGTATTTTCATGAGGAACAATTATCAAGATTTCAGTTGCACGTTTCAGGTTACCAAGTCTCAGCCACGATACTGCTTTGTCCTTCACATCTTATAAATTTCAAATTTTAATCTCATTCCTTGCAAATCATCCCTTCTGTTTATCCTCGGACTTTCTCTTCAAATCCTCCTTGTTGATAACATCCTCTGCACAAATACCAAAATTATGCGCAAGATATCTTAAACTCCTTCCCAGTGTTTGCTAGGTATTCTTTAAGTTTTATGAGCTCACTTTCATTACAATCTTGAACATTTCTAAGGTCTCTACCTCATTTTCTATTTATTTATTTATTTATTTATTTATTATACGTTTGTCTTTAAGGGCAAAGTGTTATGCATAGTCATCAACTTCCTGGTCTGTCTTTTAATCCATATAATGTTTTTCCTGCTAATAATGGTTGTACCGGATAACTGCAATAGCCAATATGTTTATTAGAACAGGTCAATTTTGAAACTTTTGTGTTGCACTTTATTTAAATTATGTAGTTTGACATGACAAATAAAGACAAAACTATCTTTTTTCTAAATCGTTACATGTTTTTTAAAGAAAGGAGTTTGAAGATTAGATCTAGGCTTAAAATTATAGCGTTTTAATTTAATTCCGGTGATCAGCGAAGGCCTTATAGCACAGTCTATTAAAACTTATAATTTGCTGAAATTTCACAAATTACATATAGATGAGATGAATGACGAAAGCGCATTATTACTAAATCATTCTGCCATCAAATAAAACTTTCACTTACTTTAAAAGAGATTATATTATTATAAAACAATTAAGCTATATTATGATGATACAGTAGTTTTACTGTCATTTTCAATAGACAATGCAAATTTAAAACATTTTGTCTTATAATTTGTGCCCAATATGGTTTTACATAAACTTTTAACTATAATTTACTAGCAGTATAGCCCGGCATTGCTCGGGTGTAATGAAAGCTTTAAAACTAATCCATGGTTCTGGAGTTCAGACTCTTTGGACGTTGGCACGAAAGACTAAAAAATTTCTAGTTAAAGCGAAACCGTAGACTGAAAGAAAAATGAATAGATGTAAGTCAAAATTTTGATTTCCTGGTATCAATTTATATATATATATATATATATATTATCAATTTTCTACACTATTTTAAGAACTGCAACCTTCAAACTTCTGAATATCATTTCTTATGCCTTTGTGTATGAGTGATTTGATTAAAATCGGACCACTCCTTCTATAACCCGATTTTTTCAATAATCGATTGTCAATATTTATCGGGGGTATCTGGACACAAAACCTAAATAAGAACAATCGCAGACGCTTATAGTACAACTGTGTAAATTTTCAAGAAAATCGGTTCAGCCGTTTCGGAGTCTATAGGTAACGGATACACACACACACACACACACAGACACACACACAGAGACAAAGTTCCATTTGTAAATGGGTTTAGATTAATATCACCGAACAAATAGTGTAAAATTTTATTCGATGAGTAACTTGTTTTGTAATTTTTACATGTTTTTACATATCAAATACAGTAAAAAAATTGCATATTTTGCTTGTAGTGATTAATTAGAATTCTGGTTTGAATATATTGCTTATTCAATGTCTCTAATACAAAAGATATCAACTTTATTTGTATTTATTCTTGAAATAGAAATACTTTAACGTCAGTCTGGAAGCAAGAACCTGCAAAGATTTTGTATTCCTGTACATTTTTCAGATGATATTTAAAACTCTTTAAAAATTTCATTAAAAATTAAATTTTCATTAAATTTCATTAAATTTCATTAAAAATTAAAAGTTACAGATGATATATAAAACTAAATGCTCAAAAGTAAGTAAAAGACATGAATTTAATTTTTGACACCAGCTTTCACTCCGAAAAAGAAGTAAAAAATCAACTTGTTTTAATGATCATCGCTGTAACCAAATGCCTTTCATTCAGATTAAATCTCTAGACCAATTTAATTCACTTAAAATCAGTCAGCCGGTTAATTCATTACACCACCCGTACATCCAAGCTTACAGTATCTGGTATTCCGATGCGGTCAGCCATCTAGATACTGACAAGTATCGTCGTTGCTTAACTTCAATGATCGTACGAGAAAAATTTTGAGAAAATCAGCATTAAAATCCGAGTTTAGATTCCGACTTCTTGCTCTGGGTTAGGTGGTGGGGTCAGTTTAAAAAGATACCCAAAGAGGATCGAAGCAATTATACAAAGAATTATTTATAAATGGAACTTTATCTGTATGTGTGTCCGTTACCTATAGACTCCGAAACGGCTGAACCGATTTTCTTGAAAATTTATACAGTTGTACTATAAGCGTCTGCAAGTGTTCTTAGCTAGGTCTTGTGTCGAGGTACCCCCGATAAATATTGAAAATCGATAATCGAAAAAATCGGGTTATAGCAGGAGTGGTCCGATTTTAATCAAATTTGATACACTCATAGACAAACACATAAGAAACGATATTCAGAAGTTTAAGGTGGCAGTTCTTACAATAGTGCAGAAAATCTATAATACACACACACACACACACACACACACACACATATATATATATATATATATATAAAAGGCAAGATGTTTGTGTGTCTGTCTGTTTATCTGCATGTATGTCTGTATTTTTTCAGCCCTTTTATTTTACTTTTTGCTTCAAGTTTGGCTCTAAGTAGGTATAATTGTAGTTCTTAGTCTCAGCCATAATACTATTTACTCAGAGGACTTATTTAGCCTTCAAAATTCAGTTTACGACAAAAAAAATTAATTGATATCGATACCAGGAAATCAAAATTTGACTTACATCCATTCATTTTTCTTTCAGTCTACGGTTTCGCTTTGACTGGAAACAACTATTGCTTTTTAGTCTTTCGTGCCAACGTCCAAAGTGTCTGAGCTCCAGAACCATGGATTAGTTTTAAAGCTTTCATTACACCCGAGCAACGCCGGGCTATACTGCTAATAAAAAGAATAAAAAAAGAGTTTGCTAATTATTTAGGCATAAACAACATAAACACACGCATCAACTACCAAGCGTTCCTGAAAGAAACTTGGTTATCTTATCTACTGTTCACTTCAGCCAGTTAAGTGTCATATGTAATAAAGGCTCGGGCGACCATGTCTCTTTCGATTCATGACTGAGTAGGCAGGTTTTCCCATAGTAAGTTGCCATTTCTTTCTGAAATAGACTGGTTGCCAAACAAGGCTATAGAACGCAATCCTGCCCTGCTATTCAATTCTTTTATCTAGATGAGTCAGTTATTTACCATACATGATTACACGCTTGGGCGATCATGACTCTTTCAAGAGATTACTAAGAAGATTTCCCTGCAATAGATTGCCATTTATTTCTGCGGTAGGCTAGTTGCCAACTAACACTATAAAATTTCATCTGTCCTGCTAATTAACCCATAGCTGGAGGTAGAAGAAATGGATTATCTTTCCCAATTCAGCTTGAATTCGAACTTACTGCTTCGATTTCTCATTTCACTGCATTACAATGCACATATTATTGACAGTTGATATAAGGTCTTCTAATGAACTTATATAGTGTCTGACGAAGCCTTGAACCGTCTAAATGTAAGGTCTACCTAGAATGGTTTTGTAACATCTCATTACTTTATAGTTACTGTGTCATTACTCACTACTGCATCATTTATAATCATACATTCTTCGACGCAATTCTTCTGTTAATGTCCACCATTCACAGAAAGCCAACGAACACAAAAACCAGATCTATGATTTCAGGCTGATGTTCTTGTCATTCTTCATGGTTCTTAGATTTGTGACAAGTGCCATTGATTGTGCTGGTTTTGAATTCAAGATCGACTTATTCTCTGTCAAAAGAGTACCAAAGGCACTCGCAGACAATTTTTGTAGCAATATTATTTTCTGTAGTTGGATTAAATTAAGGAATTTCAAAATGGTAATCATCTTCATCTCATCAGCAAATTAAAGACTCGCCCATGATGAAATTAGTTTTTAATTGATTTCCTATAGAAGCCTTCAAGAAATCCAATATAATTTTTCCACTGATGCGTGATTTATACACAGACAGTTTTAATTTGATTCATAGAAGCGAAGTAAAGCAAATATCTAAAAGTAGTTAAATCATGTCTTATGAGAGAAATTCTAACTTACAAAACATAAAATTCTATATCCTAGAATGCAGAAAGATCCCTTTCATGCTATCTTAGAAATATTGATCGATATGGGTATTTTTACTTAAAGGATACGAAGGGGTAGGAATTCTGGTGGGTTAATTTATCAACATAGCAACCTTATTTGGGTTATTTATTGTCGAAATAAAGTTTCTCGGAAAAATCACAATGAAATAATAGAAATAATATGTCTGGTTTTACACTAGAACACAAAAGGCCCACATAGATCCGATTTACACAAGAACCAGAAAGGTAGACCTATGTATCGTTTTACACCAGAGTCAAAACAGTAAAAACAGGTCAGGTTTTACACCAAATTAAAAAAAAAGTAGACCTTGGTCGGGATTTACACTAAATTAAAAATGGTAGACATAAGTCCGATTTCTATGCAAGAAACTCAAAATTTTAGGCAGAAGCTCAGTTTTTAAAAAGTAGGCATAGAACACTCAAAAATGTAGATATTAGTTCGAGTTTGCCCTCGTGTCAAAAAAGTAGGCCTACTTTCGGTTGTACACTTGATTCAAAGCAGAAGACATCGGTCCGATTTTACATTTCAGTCAAAGAGGAAGTGATCGGTCTGGACACTCAAAAAGGTATATATTGGTTCAGTTTTACCTACGTCTCAAAAAAGTAAACCTAGATCTGGTTTTACACTAAAGCCAGAAAAGGTAGGAATGGGTTTGATTTTATACGAGAATCAAACCGAGAGACGGAGGCCTGGTTTAACCTTCGTGTCAACAACGTAGACTTAAGTTCAGTTTTACGCAAGTGTCAAAAAGGTAGACATAAGTCCAGTTTTAAACAAAACACTTAAAAAGGTAGTTATTTGCTCGATTTAAACCTCATCTCAAATCAGTAAACCGAGAACTGGTTTTACGCAAGAGTCAAAAAGGTTCGATTTTACCCTTGAGGCAAGAAGTTAGGCATAAATACAGTTTTACACCTGAGTAAAATATCGTACTCATGTACCAGTTTCTGGCTACAGTTGAAAACGTTCAGTTTTACAATAAATTCAAATTAGTAGATATTGATAGGTTATAACCCAAATCTGATAGTATCGATCTAGAATATACTTAGTCCAACTGGGCAGTCAGAGTATTATAAGTCTGACACAAGGACATGTGTCATTGAAGATTTTCCGAGCTGTATATACTATGTACCATTGAAAAGAATGAAAACGCAGTTAACGCTCACTGATATTCATCTTACTGAAACAATCTTTCAGTCAGTCAGTTAAATGCCATACGTGATACACGCTTGGGCGATCATGTCTCGAAAAATGGCTGACTGAGCAGAAAACTTTTCCGCAGAAGTTTGCAATTACTTTCTGTCGTAGACTGGTTGCTAGCCAACGCTATAGAACTCAACCTGTTCTATTATTTAATCCATAAATAGATGGAAGAGACGGAATAATAGCTTCCCCAAGGTTATCTGCGCGTAAGTGAATGCAAGGAATTGAACTGGAATTCGAACTCGGCTCCTCGATTTCTCGTTCCAAGCCGATATCCACTGCACGCCATACTTAAAAATTCAAAATAATTAACTTCATTGAATTTTGTGCGAAGCTTAACAAATCTGACATCGATGCTCTCGAAATGCTCCGTCAAGTTTTCGAAAAAAAAAATCTTTATGTCCAACACATGTTTTTGAATGACAATCGCGTTTCAAGACCAATCGATTGTCGGTTCAAGATAATCAACGCCCAAAGCCACCAATCGCCAACAAAATGCTAGAAAATGTGGAAAAGATTTAATGAATTCAGTTACGTTAAGCGCCTCCGGAAGAATTTGTCAGTTATCTCCCTTGAAGGGAATCAGCTATGGCGTAGTCCAGGTGATCAAATAGATTGCATTACTATTCATTCAGAGAAAGCTTAAAGCATAAGAGAGGCATGCGGTGGCATGAATGTTGATTACTCTGCTTCCTTATTTTACATTTTTCAAGTGAATTTAACTTTCAAATCAGTATTTTGCGCTTAAAGAAAATTAAAACGCATTTAATTTCAGCTTAATCATATATATATATATATATTTTTTTTTTTTTTAAAAATAACTTAATCCAAACGGAAAAGTAGGAAGGTAAATCCCAAAAACCTGATCCTAATTAATATTAAAATTTTAATATTAAAAATGATACAGGTGAAGAGCTCAATTTAATTAAAATTACAGAGCTAATATAAAATAAAATAAATTTTCAATGTTCAAAATTATTGTTGTATGATCATTTCAACATTAAATCCCTAAGAGAGATTTCACATATCGTCAGTAACTAATACATTTTTCAGAATGAGAAAAATAAAAAAAAGACGGTTAAGAACTAAGAAATTTACGTCACAAAAAAGATTTTGATTTGTAATTAACGTCTATTTTTTAAATTTTACTTTTCAATAGAGATGTAAGGGAAAAAATTGGAAAATTTGGCTTCGTCTAGCTTTTCGTTTTAGCTTTTTTATTATTATTTTTTTATTTTGAAAAATATGTTATTTGCTGACGATACGTGGAATCTCTCTTAGGAATTTCATGTTGAAATGATCATACAACAACAATTTATTATATATATATATATATATATATATATATATATATATATATATATATAAAGACAGAAAATCTGAGCGAGAGCTAACAACCTACCATGGTACCGATTTTCTGTCTTTGTTTGCTCTATTTTTGTACTGAGCGATTTAGTGTTAGAGTTTTCGTCTTGGGTTTTTTTTACTTTTATACGAGTGCTCGACTTTTTGTTCATGTACTTCGTTTGTTTTTTTTTTGTTTTTTTGTTTTTGTTTCTTCTTTTTTTTTCTTTTTTTTTTTTACTTCCCCTTCTTTTCCCTCCGACTTCGTTCTCGGTGGGTTGTACAAAATTATAGCTTAATTAATACTAGTGTTGGCAGAGTTAGTTCAGTTACTATTGGTATTGTTGTTGCTATAGTTAATATTATATATATTAAGATATGTATTAAGAAAGATATATATATATATATCTTTCTACCTCTCTCACTTTCTTTTTATCGCTTTCACGTTTTCTCACGTCTTAGTAATAGTTTTACTAAGCAAACCTAATCAGTCATGGGACTTCTTTATTGAAAGAGGCTTTCGTTACATCACTCAAAGATAGGGTGATCTGTCGATATTCGAAATAGTACTTTTTGCGTGAGAGTTAAAAATAGACCACCAGTGGTAAGAGAAAGTACCCAGTTACGTCGGACATTTAACAGATACTCTCTCTATTTCTTTCTCTTTCTCTCTCTCACTCTCTCTCTCTCTCTCTCTCTCTCTCTCTCTCTCTCTCTCTCTCTTTCATACACACTTATACACCCATACACACAGGCACGTACAATTTCTGTCGCTCTCATATACACACATACGCCCATACACACACACACACACACGCAAACTTTCTATCTGTCTGTCTGTCTATCTGTCCATGTTTCTCTCTGTCTGTCTGTCTGTCTGTCTGTTTGTCTGTCTCTCTCTCTCTCTCTCTCTCTCTCTCTCTCTCTCTCTCAAGATTGTTGGTAAACTGCCCTAAATTTATGCTTGTTTGTCTTGTTGTGTATTTTTTTTATCTGTTTGGTCAAGTACTTTTCGGGATGTGCGTTGTGGTGCAATGGATATCGGCTCGGAACGAGAAATCGGGGAGCCGAGTTCGAATTCCAGTTGAATTCCTTGCATTCACTTACGCACAAATACCCTTGGGAAAGGTATTAATCCTTTCCAGTTATAGGTTAAATAACAGGACAGATTGGGTTCTATATCCTTGGCTGGTAACCAGTCTACCGCAGAAAGCAATGGCAATCTACTGCGGGATAACCTTCTGCCCAGTCAGTCATGTCTCTTTCGAGATATGCTCACCTAAGCGTGTATCATGTATGGCACTTAACTGACTGACTTTTCGGCTGTATCAGTCATTGTCAAAAAGAACCATGTTCTATCAGTGTTGTAGGGAAGATCCTGTTGGCTACATCCTGGTATTTTATTGAGAGCTGAAACTTTTGAATCAGTCAAAAGAGGCACCAAGGGCAACTGTTCAAGCGAGTGAAAATAAAGCGGAAAGGATCGATCTATTATAATGCGTTATTAATTTTGTGTTTTGTTCTGTTTGTTTTTGTATTTTCGTTTTTTGCATATTAGATATTTTGCATATTAAATATTTTCTCGCATAGTAGACATTTTTTTTTGCATATTAGATATTTTGTATCTTAAAAATCTGTTCGCATAGTAGATATTTTTTTGCATAGTAGATATTTTGCATATTAAATATTTTTTGCATAGGAGAATATTTTTTTGCATATTAAATATTTTGCATATTATATATTTTTTCGCATAGTAAATATTTTATGCATATTAGATATTTTCCATATTAAATATTTTTTCGCATAGTAGATACTTTTTTGCATATTAGGTATTTTGCATATTAAATATTTTTCGCATAGTAGATATTTTTTGCATATTAGATATTTTGTATATTAAATATTTTTTCGCATAGTAGATATTTTTTTGCACATTAGATATTTTGCATATTAAATATTTTTTCGCATCGTAGTTTTTTTTTGTTTTTTTTTGCATAATAGATTTTTTGTTCAAGATACAGTCTCCTGTGATTTTTAATATATTACCTTGACCCGGCCAAAATATGAGTGACAAAAATATACTCCAGCCGTGAATGATGGCGAAGAGGCGTAAAATGAAAAGACAAAAACACAGGCAATAGCCGACAAATACATGACTGACATCAAAGGCAGAAAGACAGGCGACAAACAAAGGCTTTAAAGGCAATAGCAAACAAATACATGACTGACAACAAAGGCAGAAGACAAGTGACAAACAAAGATTTAAAGGCAATAGCAAACAAATACATGACTGACAACAAAGGCAGAAGACAGGCGACAAACAAAGATTTAAAGGCAATAGCCGACAAAGATATTATCACTAAAGGCAGAAAACACAGGCAACAACAAAGGTTTCAAAGACGATAGCCGGTGAAAATGATTGGCAGATATACCTGGCCATAGATAGCGTCAATGTAGCGACAATCGCAAAAAGCAAAAAATGGGTAGAAAATTCGTGATTACAAAAGTCTGGGATTTCTGGCCAGAGAACAGAAAACGGAGAAGAGAAGAGAATAGAGGACTCCCCGACAGCCTCTGCGTGTGCATGATTATCTCCAGCTACCCTACTACTCCAAAAAACCGTCACTGACGAAGAATAAAAATATAAGTTTATATTTTTTATGTATACGTGTTCTTATTCTTCGTAGACATTGCATAGAGAACCAGGTGTAATATAACTGGTTGAAACATATTTTATTTAATGTAAGTTGTTTATTTTTTATAATATCTTCTACGATTCTGACTCGTTTTTTGCATTGGAGGCTATAAAGTATTTTGGTATTGTCCACTAATATTTCTCTTATATTTGAAGCATTTTCTATACCACTGTGCTAATAAATAGAAACAAAACTAATGATGTCCTTCTATGTTCATTCAAACTTTCACGTATAAGTTGACACTTGGCGATGTTTTTCTCTTTCAACCTCATTTTCTTTTACGTTTTGTACTGATGGATTCAGTTTGTTTCTTTATCTAGATGACACAACTAACAGTTGAAAGGCTTCCACTAACAATATCCACAATCCCTCTGTAAGGCTTGCCGGTGTGCTTGTGCAACGTTATAATTTTTGCATACTTCCTTGAACTAACGTCCATCGCAGACAATGGCCGTAGGAAAACTAATCGACAGTCGAGACAATAGTGTATAAGTGTTATAAAAATCCAATGCAATCACAGATGACGCAATATTTTTCAAAGCCAAAAACATATCATGATACGCCAGAAAATAGATTCATATTAGTTCACACACTGCAAATGACCTAATCTGAAGAAAAAAGAGAAATCAATTACACCCGGTCATTCTAGTGGGTATAAAACTATCCGTATGGTAAAAAAAAGAAACTAAAGCAGATGTTTCAATTAATTTACACAGGGTTATATTTTTTTTTTTAATCATATCACCCCGAGCAAGGCGGTAACGCCACTGATGTGCAGGGGGCTACATAGGAGTGAGAAGATTGTAAAAGAGAAAACCGGAAACCGCATCCTAAACAGGAAACAAGGGATGAGCCTCTTCACCTGTTCAATAGACGTGGGTGGAGTGTGAACCAGGCGATAGTTTAGTCTATCTACTCCAATTGAAAAAAAAAAAAGAAAGTGAGAAGATTGGAAAAGAGAAAACCGGAAACCGCATCCTAAACAGGAAGCAAGGGATGAGCCTCTTCACCTGTTCAATAGACCTGGGTAGAGTGTGAAACGGGCGATAGTTTAGTCTATATGAAATGAATTGTTTGAACATAATTTTTATCGATACTCGTATTTAAGTAGATATTGTTTTTTTAATTAAACAGTATTATATATTTATAACTACTGTCCTGATTATTTACGATAAATTTTTATTATGAAAATGTGTGACATTCTGTAGAATTCGAACCTGTGACCCCTATCTACATAGGGGAACCTACCATTTGATCTGGTAACGTCTTAGACCGCTCGACTACGAATGGCCTCCAGTCTCAAATGAGATTTTAATCAAGCCTATATAACACGATTTTCGATTTATCGTAACAACCATATCTGCTCTGAAATGTGTCGTAATGTCAACAAATGTAAACATATATACATATATTTATATATATATATATATATACTAGTTGTATAGCCCGGCGTTGCAAGGGTTTTTTTAGTGGTTATGTTGAAATGATAAGTTCAAGTGCTTATACAAAAGTATCCATTATGAGTTTGCCGTGACGCGTAAGTTGAAAAAATGAGAAGTAAATATTGGTTTTTGATACATTTTTAAAACAGGATTCATGCATGGTCAATTTTGATAATAAACGGAAATGTTGTATGTACAATTGGAAGAATGGAGGTGGGCGTTACGGGAGCATGTAATGTGATGTGATGACGTTGTGACGCAAAAGACGTGGATGCATTGTTTATGCAACATTAACGGCGTTGGCACCTTGTAGAAAACATGAAATTGTTATGGTATATGATAGAGTAGAAGTTACAAAAAATAATTTTTTATTTTGGTGGAATACCACGAAGCGTTTCAGAGAATTAAACGATCGCAAAAAGCAACATTTTACATTAATTTATTACGCACCCTGTGTAACAATTGAAATTTGCATTTAAGTCACTGGTAGATCAAACCTTATTCTACTAGTGACTCGATTTTGGTTGAGCTTGAGCAAAGCGTCTTGGAAAAATGCATAAAAGTGAGCAAAAGACCACCCAAATTTATGTTTGTCGTTGATTTCTGATGAACCCTGTAAATTGATTCAAAAACATTTTGTGTACATTAAATGTTCGGAACTTGATCTACAAGTTACCCGATTGAGGTTGAACAAGGCGTCGCGGCGGGAAAGAGTTCATAAATTCTAAGCATTTCGGTGATTTCTGTCGTACCCTGTAAATCGAGTCGAATTTTATTTTTCTACAACAAGGGTTTATATCATAATCGACTAGTGACTGACTCATTGTTGGTTGAAATCGGACCTCGAGTTTCGGAGGAGTAGGGTTCGTTAGAATAGAGGCACACAAATACACACACAGACCAACAGAAATATCCATATATATATATATATATATATATATATATAATATTTATTCCAGACTTGACAAGACACAATATGTGTTGAAACGAAATAGCTACTTTGTCGTGATGTTATAACATACTAATGTCATAAATATTAAATAAATATGATTTCTTCTACCCTATATTAACTACTCTTTTAAGAATACTGTTGTTTTTGTTTTTTTATATTTTTTATTCCATACATACCAAACCTTATATATATATATATTAGTCATCAAAATACAAGCCTGTTTCGCTGTATCACAGCTCATCAGTGTGGATCAAAATTCGACCGATTTGGTGTCAGTCAGAATGCCTACTTTCTAAGCTATGTGCAGATCGAATGAGAGAGGCTAAAATTTTATTGTGTTATATATTTGCGGTGTATACACACGGCAGCCACTGGGAGAACTCGATTCATTACTGAAAAAGTAATGCGTAAATCGCAGAAGTGGTAACTGTTTTTAAATTTTTTTCTTCTCTAGAAAGCGCAAACATAATGAGAGCATATATATATATATATATATATATATATATATATATATATATATATATCTCGGAATAATGACTTGATACCACAGAACAAAAATACAGATCTGAATAAACATAATTCAAAGCTCATTTTTTATAATATTCGGACCTAGGCTACCTTTCGGTCAACGCTTCTTCCGGGATGTTTCCATCACTTTCTAAAGACCGTCTAACCTATCATAATAAACATTTACACATCTATAAGTTCAAATGTCAGTATGAAGCTGAATATAATGGACTGACGAGTCTTAGGTTAGAATCAAGAATAAGCCTTCACTTTCCCAAATATGTTAAATTACATTTGCATAAATACGAGTCGTGTATTGCACAACACCTATTGGAAAATGAGTCATGCTCGACACGTTTTACGACTGATTAATTTTCTATTTTGCACACAGTTAAATCCAAATATCATTTATTAATTTTAAAAGCATTATGTTTGAAATTATTTCAGCCAACACTTTGCAAGCAAAAGGACAACTTTTTAAGATCACCTCATTTATTTTAAGATATATGAGCTATCATTCTTCTCTTTTATGCTGTGTTGGATCATTTACCAATTTCTTTATTTACGCATTTATTTTAATCGTAAATTTATTTATTTAATTTTTCGTATTTATAATAATCGTAATTTTAAACGCGTTCCATCATTATCTCTTGAAATTCTCCGCTATTCATTCTAACATAATTATAGTTGTGCCAACGATTGGTCCCTGAAGAAGCGTTGGCCAAAAGGCATCCTGGGTCCAAATATTATCATTTTTTTTTAAATGTGCGTAGAATTATGTTTATTCATATATATAGTCATCCGCAGACAGATCTATTTCGATGTATCACAGCTCATCAGTACGATTAGATATCCGATTGCTTTTTACCAGTCGGCGATTCTACCGCTGAGCTATGGGCGCTCGGTAGATGGCGGTAGACTTTTTAGCGTGTATATTATAATTATACCCGCCCAATAGCTGAGAGTGTTCTAATTCATTGCTGAATGAACTATATATATATATATATATATATAATCCAATTTATTATATTCAGCCGAAAAGGTCTGTCTGACAAGGTGTGTTTATTTATTTGTTGTACCTTTCCAATTTTCTAAAATGATGAAGTATCAAAAACCGATCGTTTGCTTTGCATGTTTCAGACTGCGCCTGTTTCAGACTGCGCATCAACATACGATAACCTTCTCCACAGGGATCGATCGCGAAGAGCGAAATGAAGTTAGTGGGGGGATAGTCCGGTCCACAAGTGAGTGTTGTGTTGTCTAGCCAGCGTTTTGGTGGTTGACATCTGTTTTTTTTTGTTTTTTTTGCCTACTGTTTTTCCCTTCACACATATCTCACTGACTCCACAGGTTGATCTCTTGATGTTGTAAATCAAGACCGAAGTTGTGGACACAATTTGTTCCAGTTTATACCTGCTCTAGATAGATAGATAGATGAAACTCAGATAGATAGATAGATAGATAGATAGATAGATAGATAGATAGATAGATAGATAGATAGATAGAATCTAAAGGAGGATCTGCAATATAATCGATCCTGACTTGGCAGCTCGCCTTTAGTCACTTTCTCGCGGACGTGATGTGGCTTCCCTCTGTCTTTTCTACAAATAATATGAATTCATGTCTTTACTCCCAGCTATGAGTTAATCAGTAAGACTTGAATCACCAAAAAAATATTATCTAACAAAAGAAAAAAAGAAATTCTTACAATCTAAAAATATTTCCTGATTTTAATTAACCTGCAATGAGTTGATATGCCGTAGAAAACGAACCAATCAATCAATGTAATACTGATGAGCTACACAGGTATGTCTTTAAGATTCATTTGCATTCTCTAAATAAAACTACCGTGGATATAAAGTGAGGGATCATTTTATAAACTGATTGTAATATAAAACTGAGACGCCACTTTATATACCCATTATAATTTCTTGTTTGTCTTTAATATTCTGAGGAGGTAGAAATCCACTCATATTGCACTCCCCAGCTGTGGGTTAACTAATGAGACTTGTTTTACTAAACCATTTTTATCTAACGAACACAAATCCTAAACATCTGAAAATATTTTATGGTTTTAAATAACCTGCATATAGTTGATAAACCGTAAAAAAGAGTTTGAGTCTGCGTTTTGTTTAACGGTATATCAATCTTCATGGATTATTTAATGACAGAAAAGTAGGGTTTTAAGTTGTTTTTTTAATGTTCGGTTATAGTGCGAAGTTTGATTCAGTCAGATTTTAATGAAAGTTTTTTGTCTTTATTTTAAGAAACTGAAAACGTCTTCTAGTTTTGTATACAAAAATCGTTTGTTGGGAATATTTTTTTTCTTCAAAAATGTGTTATGGTAATATTTTTTTTGTTTCAAAAATATATTGCTGGTAATATTTTTCCTTCTAACATGTATATTTTTCTATAAAAGTCTATTTTTATGTATATATTTCTATAAAGATGTGTATTTTTATACTTTCATAGTTTCACAGTTTGGGGGCTACACTATTTGCCCATAGCTGGGACCCTAACAGGTACTATCACTCCGGGTCAGGATAGAACTGAAAACAGCAGCAATTAAGAAGTGGTTCTAGGCTCCTCACAACCTCCCAATCAGAGGCCTTGCTGCAGGATACGGTTTACTGTCATGCCAAGGACTACCATAAAAAAGAATTCTTATTTATTATTCGATTGACTGAAATCTATTTTTACAAGTTTTTTTCTTTCGATTCAAATGCTGTTTTATCCGCTTTTCATAAGTATTTTTCTCTTTATGTTGTAACTTGTTTCACTTACTTTAATTTCAACTATGACTTTTGTTTCACCTGTGATCTGGATTTAAATTGTTGCTTTTATGAGGCGTTTAACAACGGTTCAAAACAAGACTTATTTCAGCATAACCTATTATGATCGTTCAGATGTTTTTCAGTTTTGAAAGTGAAATTGATATTCCGTCTGCGTAATATCTGTAAATTGACAAAAGGGCAATTTCAGAAAAACAGTATGACAAACAATACGCAAAATAACACAAAGTTAACATTTGCCAATGAATGTTTGAATCAAATATTAGACTCTGAAGTGTTCAAAGTGATTTATGCTTACACGAAAATTATATATATATAATTGTCGTGTGAGCATAAATCATAACCAATATATAAGCAATTTCTGAACGCGAAAGTTATATATGTAAGCTAATCGAAGTATGCATAAATGCGCACACATGCTTATATGACAAAGATTATATATATATATATATATATATATATATATATATAGAGAGAGAGAGAGAGAGAGAGAGAGACAGAGGGGAGGGGAATTCACGTGTAAATAATTAGCGGGGAAACAAAATATCGCCTAACAAATTCAAAGACTTTACGAAATCCTTCTGCTGGCAGAGATAAATTTTCCTTAATGATATAGATAGTGATTTCAAAATATTTAAATAATTATAGGAACCAGCTCTATGTATAATTTCAAATCATTCTTTCGCACATGCTATATATGTATTTACGCTCTCACACCCTGATTGAAAACTCTGGAAAAATAGTAGACTTTGATAAATAGTAGCTACACTGGCATGTAGGCATCGCTCATTCAGTGAAATGAATTAGAGCGCTCTAGCTATCTGCCTACTTCAACCGAACGACCATAGCCCAGGGGTAGAGTCGCCGACTGACGCCATTTCGGTCGGGTTTCAATCCTGGGTAAAAAAGCAATCGGAGTCTAAACGTACTGATGAGCTGTGATACGGCGAAACAGATCTGTCTGCGGATGACAATATATATATATATAATGTGGGGTTCTCCCTTTTCATCGTCTAGAGTATACTTATACTACTACTATAGAAGCGAGACTGGAGATAATACCACGTTTTCGCTGAGAGTTAATCGGAGAATACGAGAGTCCAGAAGGAGATTAGCAGTCAGTACACAGTACCTCATAGTAGCTTTGTGCTCCACTCATCGAGAAGATTATCACGCAGTACCCGTCAGCTTCCGATGTGGACATACTCAATATACTACGGCTTCACTTCCAAAGACTTGTACATATACTTTTACTAACCCGCATTCTTGGACTACTAATCTTCATTCAAGTCTGTATCCTTATGTAAATACATTTATTTTCTATCTCAATTACTGGTCATTGTTCATTTATTTGTGTGGGCCCCATTCCCGAGATCCAGAACAACTTGGCAACGAGAGTTCGAGGGTCACATCGACCACAATAATTTGGCAACAAGACTTGAAAGAACTCACAGAGAACAACAAAAACCCATATTGCCATATTAGTCGACACAACAATTCGAAAGAACTCCTACAGTATTTAAAAGGAAATCTGGTCGCATAACAACTTGGTAACGAAGATTCGCAAGCACGCAAGAAGCAAAAAGACCTCATCCCATAGAAATTGGCAAACCACGTCGTACAACAATTAAGCGACGACTCAGGGATTAATAAAGAATTACTCGTCACAACAATTAACGATGAACATAAAAGAACGTACAAAGAAAAAAATTACATAAGAGATAGAAAGAAAAATTCGTCACTCCCAACAAAAAGTATTTGAAAGTCAAATTTTTTTCTTCTCCTCGAGCATGTCACCACAATTAATTGGCGACAAAATAAGAAAAATATATTATACAACAATCGAAACAAGAAAATCTTTTACAAGATTTAATACAAAAATCAGCAGTAAAAAAGTGAAACCCCCACTGAAACAAAGCAAAAAATAGAAGACTTTCAAAAAGCAATACTTGAGATTATAAGAAGAAGTGAGGAGAGACAGCTAAAATTGGAATAACATTTAATTGAAGCACAGAAAAAAGTGAAGAGTGACAGCTACAATTAAAGAAAAAACAAATGGAAGCACAAAGAATAAATGAAGAGAGACAAATACAACTTCAGGAAGTACTATTAAAAGTGACAGTTAACTTACAAGAAAAGAATATTGAAAAAGAGGCGACTTTTTCCCAAGACTTAGTTTGGAGCACAATAGAAACATTTAATTACTCTCTAGAAGACGATAAAACTTTCGGAGACTATTTC
Source organism: Ascarosepion bandense (assembly GCA_037127315.1). Taxonomy (NCBI): domain Eukaryota; kingdom Metazoa; phylum Mollusca; class Cephalopoda; order Sepiida; family Sepiidae; genus Ascarosepion; species Ascarosepion bandense. Next base: position 2,274,499 of record JBBBDQ010001505.1, read on the forward strand.
AGACGTCATGAAAATATTTTCAACATAGATTGCCAAAATTGGACGGAAGTGAAATTTGGGTTTTAAAGTGGAGAAGAAATGCGATTTTGTTTTTAAGAAATCAAGTATTTAGGCCATATAATCCATGACAGTGGCAGATAACCAGATCCAGATAGGGAATCAGCAATAAAGGATATGCCTGAGCCGAAAAATGTCGCAGAGTTGCAAAGCTTTCTTGGTCTAGCAAACTATTACGGTGAATTCATTGAAAACATGCACAAATTGAGGGCTCCCCTCAATGAACTATTGAAAGAAGATAATCAATGGAATTGGACGAAAGATTGTCAGAAACTTTTTTAAAAAGATCATAAAGAAATTAACATCTGATCTAGCACTGACGCATTTTGATCCCAAACTGGCAATCATCATTGCTAGTGACACAAACTCACACGGAGTGGGAGCTTGTATATTACACAAGATGCAGGATGGCACAAGGAAACCTACAGCTCACGCATCTAGATCG
>JBBBDQ010001505.1:2280000-2317500 GCA_037127315.1 Ascarosepion bandense
GGTTCTCCCTTGCATGCTCCGCCGCTATTGTCCACTGGAATCACTTCTTCCGGCTTTATCGAAGCCACTCGTTTGACAATAATAGGCATTTGGCCTCTAATGAGTGCACGAGGATCCTAAATAATGCTAAGCTGTTGTTTGCTGATAGAATGAAGCTGCATATAGCATCCCGGAATTTGGGCTCCAAAGACTACTAGCGGCTCTGTAAAAATATATTAAACAACAGCAAGTCCCCAATACCACTCTAATCAATAAATTTTAGGTCCTCACAGCTTCAGCGGACAAAGCCTAATGCTTTGCTGTCAGATTCTCCACCAACTCATTATTTGATTCGTCTGGGATATCCGCACCAGACTTCCTACTGACTTCCTACCTTATCTGAGGCTCAACTGAGTGACGCCCACATTACCCCCGTATAGTATATAGAGAACGGTTTGAGATAATTTTAGATATATTTAAGAGTGTGAAATATCTTGTAGTGGCAATAAGTAGTTATTTTATTACGTTGATTTAATAAACTAGTTTTCGGATATTTGGTTATTTGAATTTTTTAAGTAAAAATTTGCATGTTCTAGCTTTTTTAAACTCTTCCATTTTACTGTGTGTTTTATTTGCATCTTTTATTTAGTATAGATGTAAATAGGGTTACATTGTTTTTTTACGTACAGTGCTTTATATATATATATATGTGTGTGTGTGTGCGTGTGTGTGTGTGTGTGTGTGTGTGTGTGTGTGTGTATAGTTTCAGACGTTACTAAATAAGCGAGGAATTCCTCGTAGAAATGGCCATGCAACGGATTTAAATATCGACATTTTTGTTTTATTACTATATATATATATATATATATATATATATATATATATATATATAAAGCATTTATATATATGGATAGCCTCTTGATCAGACGAGGTTTTTGACATTACGATACATTACAGAGCAGATATGGTTTGTTTACGATAGATCGAAAATTGTGTTATATAAGCATGATAAAAACCTCGTCTGATCAAGAGGCTATCCATGGTCGAGTGGTCAAGACGGTACCAGATCAAATAGTATGCTTCCCCTATGTAATAGGGGTCGCAGGTTCGAATCCTGCTGGGTAGCACACATTTTCGTCATAAAAAATTATCGTGAAATATCGGTAGATATAAATATAAAATACTGTTTAATTAAAAACAGAATATCTACTTAAATACGAGTATCGGTAAAAATAATGTTCAAAATAATTCATTACATATATATATATATATATATATATATATATACAGTTGTCGATATACACTACCGACCATAATTATTAGGCAACCCCAGTGTTTTAAAAATGATGTATTTCATACTATTTTTTAGTATTTATTGCCAAGTGAATAATTGTAAATGAAAATAGAATGGTTCTTTTGTTAATACTGCACAATAACATGTGCATTAAATGAATTCATAAATATTTGATAATTACCTATATTGCAGTTTCATCAATGAAAGAATAAAGAAAATTTAGGGTGATTCGGACGATTTCGTCTTTGCTTCCATGCCTTGTAAAACTTTGCAAAGTAATAATAACAAAAATACCATTCTATTTTCATTTGGCAATAAATACTAATAAAAGTATGAACTACATCATTTCTTTTAAAAAACTGGGTTGACCTAATAATTATGGCCGGTATTATATATATATATATAGTTTCTGTTGATATATATATATAGTTGTTGTTGATATATATATATATTTCTAAAGTGTTCATTGATTTCCTATTTGTTACTCAGATAGATTTGGGACCACGTCTTCATGAATTTGTGTACTGCATTAGATTAGCGGTTAGGTCTTATCAATTAGATGTACTACCGTAGTTCATATTCGAATAATTTCTTCTCTCGTACTTGTCAACAGCAAAATCTTTTCCTGATTTCTACTCTCATGTCAACCACTATCTTCAAAATATTAAATATATCATCAATCATCATTTTCTGTTATTTTCAACTCTTTGTTTTTATTTCCTTTTCTTCTTTAACATTTTCTTATTTTATTTTATTGTCAGTAGTTGCGTCTCGGTGGCTTTATTGTTTTGATTGGGATAAAATGATTATTATTATTATATCGATATTCATTCGACCGTGCATGGAATACTGTTGTCATATCTGGTCATGCGCCCCTGCTGTTCGTCTCAGTGTTCTCGACAGGCTCCAAAGAAGAATCTGTAATGTGATTGGTCCCAACGTGGTCAGCTCGACACCAGCGACTTTCTTAACGGGATGTGGCTTCCCTCTGTCTATTCTACAAATGTTTTCATGGCTTCTGCTCCGACGAACTTAGGTCACTGGTGCCCCTCTACAAGAATTTCCTCGGGTGACCAAACTGGCATCAAGGCCCCACACTTTTACAGTTAAGGCAACCAAATGCAGGCGACAATTCTACCCCATCAGCTTCTTTTCTCGCACTTCCCGCCTGTGGAACTCCCTTCCATATACTTGCTTTCCTGACGGCTACAACCTCCAAGAATTTAAATGCAAAGTCAATTCCCATCTCTTATCCACTTAACTCCAGCCCTTTCCACATCACCCCGTGTATCTTGTTCTTTTCTTTTTTTTTCTCTACCTTCGTAACTGTCTTCACTCCTGTGTTCACATCCTTCTTTTGGCCTTTCTCTTTCACCCCTGTAGCTGGTTCGTCTTTGTCTTCACTTTTTTCCTGTCTCAATCTTTAACTCTCTTATATTGCTTGGAGTGAAATGAATATATATATATATATATATATATATATGTGTGTGTGTGTGTGTGTGTGTGTGTGTGTGTGTGTGCAAACTACAAACTACAACAAAAAAGTATATTTTTTGTAAACGTTTATTACCATCATTGTTAATTACCTGATGAGACATTGTTCTTTCAATATAAAAACAAAATGTACAATTTTGCAGTAGTTTGTAGTTTGCACATGTTCTAACGTAATAATTAATAATAAATATTCATTGCTCTATTTTTATTTTTATATTGAGCACTGTTTTAAATTAATGTTTTGCACATTGCAAATATTTTCTTCGTTCTTAGTCATTTGTATATATATATATATATATATATATATATATATATACGAGTATAGTGTACGTATAGATGAAATAATATTCCTTATCCAGAGAAACACTATTCTTAAAAAAGTGCTCAATACAGAGTAGAGCCAATATATTTATTTAGAAATTATAACATGGATATGATACAATCTCAAAAACTTATCCATGTTATGATTTTATATATATATATATATATATATATATATATATATATTGCATTTAAGATTTAAGGTGTATAACAGTTTCTTGTTACCCTACTTTCATTGTTCAGACTGTTGTTCTCATCTTTGTTGCCATATTCACAACGATTCGGCTGTTTTACGCTCACCTTCATCAGATGATAGGAGGTTTGAGCAGAACCTTTTATTTCGTTCAGCGGCGTAGATTGTTCTAGTTCCATGAGCCATGTCACATATCAGTTATCTCTCTTTAACTCATATCTCTACGTGTTTTTATTCACCTCTACTGTAGCCAGGTATTGAACTCACAACTGTTTGGGTCGAGTCACTGAATCTTAACAATTCTTTTATCCACTCTGTCAACAGTTCGAACAATGTAAATAATGTGAATAATTACAATTCCTCATCTAACAAATATAGACAAACAGTTTCTACTCACGCACTTTTTGATAGTGAAACCCTGTTCGGGCTTCTTGCTTCCCAGTCAAGTTTGATCATTTAAGTGCAATGTCTACCATTTTTTGTTTTCTTAAGACTTGTTTTTTCCTCATCTTTATAAAACTATTTTTTTCTTATATGCACTAATATTCAGTAACCTCTTTGCGTGTCGTAGTGGCTTTAATTTCTTCCTTGGAGTGAAAGGATTAAAAAATATATCAATTCTTATTTTTGAAAGATAAATTCATGTCTGCCTGCTTATATATCAAAAGCCTTCGTAAATAAATCGTCTTAGCGCAGGAATCCGCCATCACTCGAATTTTAAGTACCAAAAATGTGCCCGTTGAAATAAATTATAGTTCATAAAGGCTTTAGATGATGCATTGAGTTTGTCCCTCTAATGTATATGATATCTGTATCATATTGCTCTGGATATTATCTATTGAGCTCTCTATATGCAGCTATCTCTTTGATAATTTATATTATGATAATATTATATTAATAATTTACTATAATTTACTTGGATTATCCGTTTAAGTTGATATCATTACACACACACACAGATATATATATATATATATATATATATATATATATATATAATTTGTTTGAACATTAGTTTTGATCGATACTCGTATTTAAGTAAATATTCTGTCTGTTTATAATCAAACAGTATTATATATTTATTTCTACCGGCCTGATTATTTGCAATAAATTGTTGGCTTCCCCTTTGTGGATAGGGGTGGTGGATTCGAATCCTGCCGAATGACACACATTTTCGTAACAAAAATTATCAGGCCGGTAGAAATAAATATATAATAGTGTTTGATTATAAACAGAATATCTACTTAAATACGATTATAGATGGAAAATAATGTTTAAACAAATCAAATTGTCGGCTGTTTTTAACCAGTTTTGTTAATATATATATATATATATACTATAGTCATCCGCAGACAGATCTGTTTCGCTGTATCACAGCTCATCATTACGTCTTAGACTCCGATCGCTTCCTAACCCGGGATTGAAACCCGACCGCACTGGCGTCAGTTGGCGATTCTACCCCTAGACCACGAGCGTCCGGTAGAAGAAGGCAGTCTTTTTTGCGCAAAGAGGTTACTGAATATTAGTGCATATAAGAAAAAAATAGTTTTATAAAGATGAGGAAAAAACAAGTCTTAAGAAAACAAAAAATGGTAGACATTGCACTTAAATGATCAAACTTGACTGGGAAGCAAGAAGCCCGAACAGGGTTTCACTATCAAAAAGTGCGTGAGTAGAAACTGTTTGTCTATATTTGTTAGATGAGGAATTGTAATTATTCACATTATTTACATTGTTCGAACTGTTGACAGAGTGGATAAAAGAATTGTTAAGATTCAGTGACTCGACCCAAACAGTTGTGAGTTCAATACCTGGCTACAGTAGAGGTGAATAAAAACACGTAGAGATATGAGTTAAAGAGAGATAACTGATATGTGACATGGCTCATGGAACTAGAACAATCTACGCCGCTGAACGAAATAAAAGGTTCTGCTCAAACCTCCTATCATCTGATGAAGGTGAGCGTAAAACAGCCGAATCGTTGTGAATATGGCAACAAAGATGAGAACAACAGTCTGAACAATGAAAGTAGGGTAACAAGAAACTGTTATACACCTTAAATCTTAAATGCAATATATATATATATATATATATATATATATATATATATATAAAATCATAACATGGATAAGTTTTTGAGATTGTATCATATCCATGTTATAATTTCTAAATAAATATATTGGCTCTACTCTGTATTGAGCACTTTTTTAAGAATAGTGTTTCTCTGGATAAGGAATATTATTTCATCTATACGTACACTATACTCGTATATATATATATATATATATATATATATATATACAAATGACTAAGAACGAAGAAAATATTTGCAATGTGCAAAACATTAATTTAAAACAGTGCTCAATATAAAAATAAAAATAAGGGCCACTCAATGTACAGGGTTACTGTGTGGAGTTGTCTTAGCATAAGAAAGTTAACAGAAAAGATAGTTCATTCGAAACTTGATGAGGTCACGATTTAATTAGCGAATAAAATTTCAAGCGAATACACTAGGACTTTAGAATTGAAGTAGACTTCAGAAATAACCGAAAACCAAATCCAAAACTGGAAATAACGGATAAACCTCTACTTCTGTTCAGGAAGGAGTTTGAACCGGACGATATCCGATGATGGGCGATTTGCATACACGCAGTAACATAGAAAAATTCACCATGATCGCTCGCAAATTGACAGTAAAATATGCAAAAATATGTTATACATTCAAACGAACGTAATTTTAATTTTTTTCCCAAGCGCAACAAAAGAAGGATTATGGTATGTTAATCTAAACAAAATACTCTTTCTAATGATACCCAACAACAGTTCAGAATCTATTCCCATATCAAATATTCAACAGCTCAAATGAAAAGCAATAAGATAAGTTTTCGAGCTTTTTGTTTAATAATAATCCCCTAATGCAAGGCACAAGTGTCACTCAAGTCAAAGTTTACCAAATGAGGTTGTTGTAAAGGTGTGCAAAGGGAAAGCGAAAGGTATATATTATGAAAATTGTACTATAAACCATCGCCTTGAAGAGGTTTTCATTGCAGGAATCAGGGGATCATTCTCTCGGGAGTTCATTTCAAAATGCAACAGTTCTATCCAAAAGTCAGTCACTTAGTTAAGTGCTATACGTGATAAACGATCTCGTCTCCAAAGAGAGATGACTCACTGGGCAGAAGATTTTTCCGCAATAGGTTGCCATTACTTTCTGTGGTAGACTGGTGGGCAACCAAGGCTATAAAATTCAATGTTTGTTATTCAACTCATAACTGGAGGTAAGATATGTATTCATACTTTTCCCAAGGATATTTGCGTGTAAGTGAATGTAACCAATTCAAGTGGAATTCGAGCTCGGCTCTCCGATTTCTCGTTCCGAGCCGATATTCACTGGTGTTTGAATTGAACATCTTTCTGACCAATATAATATGACGGTGATGAGGATGTGTTAACTTGGTGTAGTTGGCCTGACGGTGCCTGGATATAAACATCTAAACTGGTTTGAACCAGGAAATATCGTACGCCCAAATGTTATGTTTCTTTGCTGCTGGATCGTCTTGACAGACAACGACGAACACGTATATATAAAAATATAATCTTCTCTATTTATTCTTCGTTGGAGACAGTTACGTTAAGTAGGAGGGTAGCCGAAGAGAGATCGTGCTCATACGAGGGAGCAGTCGGGAAGTCGTTAGCCAGTCTCTGCTTCTTCTTCAGCCAGCGGGGATCACTCTTTCTCTCTCTCTCTCTCTCTCTCTCTCACACACACACACACACACACACACACTCTCTCTCTCTCTCTCACTCTCTCTCTTCTTCTTCTTCTTCTCTCTCCTCCTCTGTCTTTGGTCAAAACTCTAAACTTATATAACCCCAAAATTTCCACGCATTTTTACTTTTTCGGGTTGTCGCTTAATTGATGTCATCTACGGCCAGATACATTTGTAAATCATTTTTGCCGGCTATCGACTTTCAAGCCGGTTGTCGGCTGTGTTTCTGCCTTCGATGTTGCACCCCACCGCCACCATCAACAGCCGGATATTTCTTGTCAATCATATTTTTGCCGTTCAAGAACATCTGCCACAACAATAGCCAAAGTGTAGCAAGAAGCTAGCAACGTTTCACCCCAAACACAAATCGTTTCTCTTAACTTGATAAAGAAGTTTTACAGAGAAAACAGGTTTGTTAAATTCCAAATTAAATGTTGAACCATACAGCAAATGTTTTCAATGCCAATGCTCTAACAACAAAATTATCATCGGTGATACACAGAGCTAACGTAGGAACCTCATCTGATGAAGCAAAAGATGTCATTAAACGGCGCTTAGTTTAATAAATTGCGAAGATTCGGTAAAATAAATTATTTTCTGTAATAAGCAATTAATTTCGTTGTCATGAAAATTCAATCATAATGAGATTAGTTGAGATAATTCAAAGCATTTGGACAGAAACATGTTGTTACGCAGAGGGATTATGCGGTAAGAAGCGGGAAGAAGAGGTGACAAATTGGGGTCCAAAGCAAAGAAGTCGAGGTCTTGGTACATAAATATTTCGGCTAGTAAGACTGTTCATAAGAAGGCAGTTTGTAAATGGCTAAGAAGGATAGATAGATAGATAGATAGATAGATAGATAGATAGATAGATAGATAGATAGATAGATAGATAGATATGAACGGGATTAAATAAACAATAATATATATATATATATATATATAATTTGGAAATAAGATATTTCCGCAACCTAGGTTTCTACCTTTCGGTATCAGGCGATTTATAATAACTGATTTTCCGTTTTTCAAACGTACAAACTGGGTTTTTTTTAAGAACGCGCAACTGGAAGTTTTAAACTACCAAAACGATTTTCAAAATTATGGAGGAGCTATTTAAGGATTTTAAAACACTATCATCCAGGTTTGCATAAACCTAATAAGTATTGAAATGTGTGATATCATCTGGACATTACTATTGATCTTTCATTCAGTAGTTTCTTTTTAATATATTAAGGCGATCTCGAGGTCAATCAAGAACGGCAACAGTCCCTTTCACTCTATTCCCCCTCTTATAACGTTGAAATATAAAACAGACTGTTGCTGCTCGCTTTTTACCTCGTTATCTCTTTATATATTATAGACTTAAGGGTTCGAGTTCTTATTCCTCGACGTTTGTCTTTCATTGTTTTATTTTGTGAGCATGTATCAGGTTCTTGCCCAGTTTTCGATGAACACCAACATGATTGAAGATTTGAATGCAACATTGGAGCAATCATTTTCTGGTCGGTGAAAATGTTTGTCAAGTGTATAGAGTGGTATTCAACCCCAGTTTTCATCGTTCTAACCATTTGGCAACACACCCTATTTTATTGCTTTATTTATATTTGATTATTTAATTTACATATTTTATATGGACGCTCATTGGAACAGAATGTGATGTAAGGTTAAATTCAAATTGGATTAGAATTCCACGCCTACATGGATTATGAACTAAACCAGCTTATGTAAGTTTTAGTATATGGTGGTAAATCCGTTAATAATTTACGTTCATTTTATTACAAGGGAATAAATCAGATCATTTTTATTATCATTTATTAATTGTGAACATTTCAGATGACAATTTGTTCACCACTGCTGTCGCCTGGCATTGAACTCACAATTCTTTCGGTTCGAAATTCGTAGCCCCTGAAGAAGGTTGGAGCGTACAACAGCCGAAAAGTCTTAATAATGACAATGAAGATGAGATCAATAGTCCTAACAATGTAAGTAGTGTAGATAACGGTTTATGGTCATTATATTACATAGGAATAAATAATATTATTTAGGTCCATTTTAATACATCGGGAAAAATCAGATAATGTTATATGCTCGTTGTGTTCCATGGTTATTCATCAAATAATGTTTTATGTCAATTTTATTACCTGGTGAATAATCAAATAATACTAAGTATTATATTAATTTCTTTATATGGTGATTATTTAGTTTCATGTTCATTTATCTGATTAAAATAAATCAGATAATGTTATATGCTTATTGTATTACATGGGTAATAATATTTTATGTACATTTTATTACCTGTTGAATAATCAAATAATACTAAGTATTATATTAATTTCTTTATATGGTGATTATTTAGTTTCATGTTCATTTATCTGATTAAAATAAATCAGATAATGTTATATGCTTATTGTATTACATGGGTAATAATATTTTATGTACATTTTATTACCTGTTGAATAATCAAATAATACTAAGTATTATATTAATTTCTTTATATGGTGATTATTTAGTTTTATGTTCATTTATCTGATTAAAATAAATTAGATAATGTTATATGCTTATTGTATTACATGGGTAATAATATTTTATGTACATTTTATTACCTGTTGAATAATCAAATAATACTAAGTATTATATTAATTTCTTTATATGGTGATTATTTAGTTTCATGTTCATTTATCTGATTAAAATAAATCAGATAATGTTATATGCTTATTGTATTACATGGGTAATAATATTTTATGTACATTTTATTACCTGTTGAATAATCGAATAATATTATTAAGTATTATATTCATTTCTTTATATGGTGATTATTCAATTTATAAATGACAAAAAAGTATTAAGAGATACAATGACGAGAAATTTTGGTTAGCCATGATGGCCAACATTTTGAAGAGACACGGAACAAAGAAGATGTTTTCCTTTTTCCTAAACTGATTGCCAACCAAATCTAAAAACCCAATTAAAATAATGCGGCTTAACTCAACGAACATGTTAGTCGTTAAACCTTTAAACGACTCGTGAAAACGCTAAAGCGTTTAACAAAACACTCAAAACTGGAAACGCTAAATTACTTTTAGCGTATTGAACAGTATTTTAAATGCAATTCAGATAATGGGGCCTCACATCAGTGAGTGGGGACGATACTCGAAAAAGCCGTCGTGAGGAAGGCCCCGAAACGGTGCGTATTCTCTCCTGATGACCCGACATTAAATGAAATACTTCAAAAACAGCTGAAAATCTACAAAACAACAAGGTAAGCTGTTTCTTTCAAACACAACATCTTATGTTGTCCGCTTGCTTCATGTTGAGTTTCTGTTACCGTTCCGGTAGCAATTTTAATCTATCAGGGAAGCAAGTAGATGGAAGAGAATTTCAAAAGTGAGAAGCGTGAGAAAAGAAACTATTGAAGTAGATATGTAAATAGCAATGGTAACTATTTTCTTATTAGGAAACATTCCGCATTCATTGACCATTTACATATTTGACCATAAAATTTATTAGGAAACATTCCGCATTCATTGACGATAATTTATAAAATCTTCCTTTTACACACTTTCTTTCAGGAAAATAGATTTCTTGAGACCAGTACCTGTTATGGCTCCTTCCAGTATCGATAGAAGTTTCCTTCCTAAACGTTTTTATTTGGTAGTATTGTGTAATGTCAGTCATTAAGGGTTGCTTTCTCACTCAACAGCTTTATAAAATGGGGTTTCACCTCAGCGAGGCGGGCCGATACGCGAAAAAGCCGTCGTGAGGAAGGCCCCGAAACGGTGTGTATTCTCTCCTGATGACCCGACATTACCTGGAACTTAAATACTTCAAAAACAGCTGAAAATCTACAAAACAAGGTAAACTGTTTCTTTTAAACACAACATCTTATGTTGTCCGCTTGCTTCATGTCGAGTTTCTGTTACTGTTCCGGTAGCAATTTTAATCTAGAATGCTGGAAGAGAAGAGACGAATTTATACCATTCCAAAGAGTATCTATTCAAAAATAAAGGGCGTGCTTCTTAGCATATCATAATAATAAGATTTCAAGTTTCTTGTCTTATTTTCAAAGCTATTAGGTTGTCACAAAAGTTCGTAAACACTTGCAAAAATTTAAATTTTACTCGCCAAGTAATCTAAGGTTATCAAAAAACACTTGCAAAAAATTGAAATTTTACTCGCCAAGTAATCTAAGGTTACCAGAAAACACTTGCAAAAAATTGATATTTTACTCGCAAAAACAACAAAAATTATTGCTCAAGATCTACGTCTTGAGGTCTACGGCTATTGACTACGCCGACGTCCAGAGATCTATAGTTCTATAAGTCTTCGCCGAGAAGTTTACATTCAGTCTACCGCTATTGGTCTACAACTTTTGACTACTCTTACCTCTCAGGATACTGCATACGACGAGTACCGTACGTCTGCTTACTAGATTGTTCTACCCGGTTACATTTGCCTAAACTGCTTAGCAACCTCGAATGATATATATATATATATATATATATATATATATATATATATATTCCTTTCCGGGACATCTCACTATTCATAACTGATTCACTTTTGTTGTTCTATATGCAGTGATATCTCGGTTATAGAGCACCACGTTTATCACACGATTCGGTTGACGTTCACTTTCTTCAGCAAAATTATATGTCGAGAAGTAAAGCTGCCCGTTATGACCTTATACATGTTTGTTTGCTGTCGAGTGACTTCCCAAGCCAAACTACCACAGAACACAAATCGTGTGTGACTCAGTCTGCGTTTGTAGTAAGGGGGTTCATGAGCTGGCGGCTACCAAAAAAAGTATCTGGACCGGCGGCAACCAAACAATGTAGCTCATCTGAATATTTACTTTAGAAATAGCGACATAGTAACGATAGGTTTGCAAAGTTTCGTGTATCTGAAGAAAAAAGAATAAGTATTGGCTTGCAATGTAAAGGAATCTAGTGAGGATTAAACTCACTACTAAGTATTAACGGTCAGTCTCGCCAGTTATTGAATCAGGCGTTTTTGTTTAAGTAAAATGTACAGAACAAACCAATCGGTGATTGTGCAATCCAAATTTCTCCATTTTCAGATTTCTTGCCATATTTTTGTTTGGAAGTACAGCAAAAATATTTAAATACATTATTGAAACCCGTAGTTAAATCCCGTGATTGTTATGATTACTTTATCATGTTTTAAATACCTTATTATATATACTATTTTAAAATTCCCCCATTAACAAACATGTAAATACGCTATTAAAGTACATTTCACATATTCCATTAAAATAGATTTAAAATTCTCTATTAAAATGCCTTTAAAGTGCTTTATTAAAAATACTATTTTAATATATTCCCTTAAAATATTCAAATACACCATTAAAATACACTTTAAAACACTCCATTAAAATATGTTAATAAGACTCTATTAAAAGGAACATTTTAAAATATCCGTATAAATCCTCCTATTACATCTCTAAACATTTGAGGATAAACATTTTAAGAGTAAATATATCCTAAGTATATGATTGCAAATGAAAAGATTCATAATTAAGATGTTCCAACATGTGTGGGCTTTATTGCCTCCTCTTTCCTTCTTTCTTTATATCTTCCTTGCTTCCTTCTTTCCTTCCTTCATTCCTTCCTTCCTATCTTTCTTTCTTTCTTTCTTTCTTTTATTCTTTCTTTCTTTCTTCTCGATAAAACCAAACAGAGTTCCTGATATAATTTTTTCTCTCGTCGTTCGTTTCACACTATTTCCCGGTCTCTTGAACCGGGAAGTTTACGATAACTTGTTTCTTGTTTAAGATTATGTTTCCAGTTCCTTATAAAATCTTCTCATTCTCTTTCACATCCAGTAGCTTCTTGCATCTTAATGACATTATGGCCATGCTTGGGATGAACTGACAAAAAGTAGAATGAATTGATAAAAATAAGAATTGATAAGAATATTTCCTCGCAATCAAAACAAAGTAGTCCATTATTTATCTGAGACAATGTCAAAGCATATTGTACTAACTAAATAGTGAAGAAAAGAACAAGCATAATTGTAACGTGACATTACGACGTATATTTTTACTGGTTGTTATTGCCTATAAAAGAAGAATTTGGAGTAGATAATTCAATTTGATGCTGAGAAAGCCAATAAACACTAAACCACTAGTTGTTCTTGACGACTGTTCGTTCCGAACTGGCGGAAAAAAGTGTCTATTCCTCTTTAAGACCTGGAATAGGTGTTTTCTAGAAGCATGAGACACAATGTTGCCTGTTTGGCACGAAAAAGTCAGTTCTAAATTGCAGAAGAAAAATATCGGTTCGCTTAAAAACATAGAACTTTGAAGAAAAGTGCTGTTGAGTGGATAATGCTGCCGAAACTTTTCACTAGAGATATTGGACTAAGCCCAGAAAGATGCGATAGACAAAATTAATGTATCTTCATTATTTATTCGATGACATATATATATATATATATATATATATATATATATATATATATATATATATATATATATATATATATATAATGATGAGTTGCGAGAAAGTAAATGCCGTTTTTAGAATGATTTCAAAATAAAAGCATCTCTCTCTCTCTCTCTCTCTCTCTCTCTCTCTCTCTCTCTCTCTCTCTCAATTTTGTCTTCTCTCATTTTTTTTTATTTTCCAAAAATATCGCACTGATCTCTTTCACGTATTATCTCTGTTACTATATATTCAATACTTTCCCACCTCACTCTCATTACTTCCTTTTATTTTTTTCCCCTTAATATATTCATTTTTTTAATCTTATACATCTCTTTTCTATGCTTTTCAAATCGCTATGAACTCTCTTTAGCCTTCCTTTTTCCCGCAAGTTTCTTCTTTGACGCTTTTTCCCTGGTGCTTTATGCCAATATTGTACGCACATTACGCTCTGCTCAGTCTCGCCAGACATGATTAATCGATAAGCGTAAGAATGAGATGATATGTGAGAGAGGCAATTTGTCGTCACGAGCGCATCCCTAACCCACCTCCATTTCCGTCCCCGCTACATACCTCAAAGCCATACCCATCGAACCCAACCATGCCGATTGCCAAAATGGTTGGCAGTCTAAGATGCACTCAAACAGATGTGAAGAGGGGAAGAACAGTCGCAGTAAAATGAAGAGACCTGCTCCATTTTTATTCATGCCTTCGTTTCACTGTTTGTTTAAATATTTAGCGAGAAAACGCCAGTTGGTTGGCTAAGTCTTTCCTTACATTGATCAGCTTATATATTCCGATAATCCTATCTATCTATCTATCTATCTATCTATCTATCTATCTATCTATCTAATCCTTTTCATATCTATCTCGACATTTTCATATCTATCTATCTATCTATCTATCTATCTATCTATCTATCTATCTAATCCTTTTCATATCTATTTACCCCGCCATTTTCATATCTATCTATCTATCTATCTATCTATCTATCTATCTATCTATCTATCTATCTAATTCTTTTCATTTCTAGCTATCTATCTATCTATCTATCTATCTATCTATCTATCTATCTATCTATCTAATTCTTTTCATTTCTATCTATCTATCTATCTATCTATCTATCTATCTAATTCTTTTCATTTCTTTCAATCTATCTATCTATCTATCTATCTATCTATCTATCTATCTAATTCTTTTCATTTCTTTCTATCTATCTATCTATCTAATTCTTTTCATTTCTATCTATCTATCTATCTATCTATCTATCTATCTAATTCTTTTCATTTCTATCTATCTATCTATCTATCTATCTATCTATCTATCTATCTATCTAATTCTTTTCATTTCTATCTATCTATCTATCTATCTATCTAATTCTTTTCATTTCGATCTATCTATCTATCTTTTCCAATGTTGTCATAGCTATCTATCTATCTATATACACACACATATATGGATATAAAAATTGATCACTTCTTTATATATATGTATATATTATTATTATTATGTCATTTTTCATCATATTTCGATTTCTGCTTTGGTCTCACTACCAACCAAGTCTGCGGGGAGACCTAAGGCAGGTAGTGGCGTGTTGTTATGGCTCCATTTCATGTTTTTCTATCTTCCCTATCATCTCCAGCATTACATAGATAAAGTTTTCCTTAGTGTGTGGGCTGTACTTAATAAGACAATTTTTTGTATATCTCTTAAGCTGGGGTTTCCAGGGATTCTTTCAATGTGTTGTTTTGTTCCATTTTTTATCATTCCAAGTGCACCTACTATCACTGGCACAACTCTTGTTTTCAATTTCCACATTTTTTCTATTTCAATTTCCAGGTCTTTATATTTTGACAGTTTTTGAAATTCCTTGATTGCTATGTTACAATCCGCTGGACAAGCCATATCAATTAATAGACAAGTTTTCTCCTTCTGGTTTTTAACAATAATGCCTGGCCTGTTTGCTTCAATTTTTCTGTCTGTGTAGATGGTGTAATCCAATAGAATGGTTACATCTTCTATTTCTGTAACCGGTGCTGGGTGATGTTCATACCAGTGTTTGCCTACAGCTTTTCCATAATGTTTGCATATTGCCCAATGTAAATATTGCCCAACTCTATCGTGGCGATTTTTATATTCATTTGGGGCAAGCACAGAACAGCCTGAGATTAGGTGGTCTATTGTTTCTTGGTGTTTATCACAAAACCTGCATTTTGGATCCATATTATTATGCATAATATTTGCCTGAAAGTTTCTCGTGAAAAGACGTTGGTCTTGTGCTGCAAGAATAAAGCCTTCAGTTTCAGACTTTAATCCAGATGCACGTAAGCATCGATGAGTATTAACTTTGTCAACATTGGATTTATTGGCACGTACTGGATATTGGCCATGCAGAGGTTTGTCTTTATTATTATTATTATTATTATTATTATTATTATTATTATTATTATTATTACTTTAGAACAAGTTCAAACTGGAAACGATTTCAAAAGGATTAATAATTTTTAACTACCTGATAAGACATTGTTCTTTCAATGTCGAAACAAAATGTATAATTTTGTAGTAGTCTGTAGTTTGGGCATGTTCTAAAATAATAATTAAGAATACATATTTATTGCTCTATCTTTATATTGTGCCCTGTTTTAAACAAATGCTTTGAACATTGCACATATTTTCTTCGTTTCAGTTATATATATATATATATATATATATATATATATATATATGTTAATCTTAAGCTGTTCATCACTATCTATTTATCTATCTATATATTTATCTATCTTAACAGTGTCATAAATAGCTACCTAGATAAAATTACCTCTTATATACACACACACACACACACACACACACACACACACACATATATATATATATATATATATATATATATATATACGATACATGATACGCTAAAAGTATGCCCCCTTCTGTCGAGCGCCTATAGCTCAGAGGTAGAATCACCGACTGACGCCAATTCGGCCGGGTTTCAATCCTGGGTTAAAAAGCGATCGGAGTCTAACTGTAATGATGAGCTGCGAAACAGATCTGTCTGCGAATGACTATCTATTTATATATTTGAAATGAATTGTTTGAACATTATTTTTCATCAATACTCGTATTTAAGTAGATATTCAGTTTTTAATTAAACAGTATTATATATTTATATATACTGGCCTGATTATTTACGATAAATTTTTATTACGAAATTATGTGTCATTTTGCAGTCAGTCGGAAGTTGGATGTTTTTATAAACCCATTAGTAATATAATATTTCGCGGCTCTCTTATAGATCGCTCCTCAGACTAACTTCCTACAACAATGAATGCGTTAAAATTGTCCAGAAAAAATCAAGTAAAAAAAAGAAGAAAAAGAGAAGAAAATAAAATTGGGGAAAGGAGGTTGACTTACCACTGTTAAATATTAGCGTCTATATTATATTTAGACGACAAGACGGCCTTGGCCGAGATTAACAAAAATAGTAGTTAAGGAAGTCAGTAAATCATGACTTGGATTTTTAGTTGTCTATTTTAAGATGCATGACATTAAAAATTAGGAGTTGAATTTTCGCTAGAATAATGAATTGTTAGTTTTTCTTATTAATTCTAATCGTAATACTAATACAATTATACTAATACATAAAACTTATTGGTAGTATTAATAACATGATAATAAAGAAACTGATATTTAGAAACCTTAACGTAATAATAATAATAGAAATAGTAATAATAGTAATAGTAATAATACAGATACTATTAATAAAGACAAAATAAATGATAAAAATTACGAAAATACAAATTCATAAAACCTGTTAAAATATTATTAAATTCAAATAATACTATTATATAAAACTATAAATAAGAATAAAAATATAAAAGTAATAATAATAAAAACAATAATAGTAAAGTACACATGATAACAATAATGATAAATATATATATATATGTATATATACTTTTACATTAAAATGATACTATCATATAAAAATATAAATAATAATAATAATAATAATAATAAAGTTAATAATAGTAAAGTACACATGATAACAATAATGATAAAAGCTTTTTTTAAGGGTATAAATTCTTTAACGGGAAACTAGATTTGTTTTCAAAATCAAACTTTTAAATTTAATTTCGATCTTGTATATTTATGACTGTTTATCGATTAGGCTCTAAAGACCGATAAACAGCTTATTTGTTGTTGTTGTTTCATTTTGTTTTCGATGCCCCACTTTACGAAGAGTAATTTTTTTTCTATATTTGCTTTGTTTGTGCTCAGAATGTTATCAGAAATATCAATACAGTTGCAGAAGGACGGGCTCCTGTGTTTCATAAACTTACAAATGCATTCGCCAAATTACGCCACAAAGACTTGGTAGAGACGCTCGGCAATCTCAACATATTCGGGAAAGACATTAAAGTAATCAAGAACCTCTGCTAACACCTGCATACGAACAGAAAGCGAGTTTAGCAGAAATACAAAGAAAAATGGATGTAAAACAAGGATTAGTCTTTTCATCAGGTTAATCGGCCTATACATCGAGAGAATTCTGAGAGCTCTAGATGTCCTGCCAGGATTCATCATTAGCGGTCACAATCTGAACAATATTAGGTATTAGCTTAAAATTATGTTGTAAATATTCAGAAACAATTTACTATCTTGTATCAAGTTGCACTGTATTTACATGCCTGAATATAAAACTCGCACGACAGAGCGCGCTATTGAACGAAAAAGAAACTGCAATAAATTGCTATGAACACCACCCAAACACTGTAAAAGACATTGAATCTGTAACTATTTTATGAAAATTTACAAGACAAACAGAAAGAATAATCAAGCCTAAGCTCCCAGGCATCGTGATCAAAAACCACAAAAACAAAATTTACTTATTTATTGACATTGCCGTCGCTTCAGACTGCAATCGAAACTTATTTATGAATGGAACTTTGTCTGTGTGTGTCTGTGTGTGTGTGTCCGTGACCTATAGATTCCAAAACGGCTGAACCGATTTTCTTGAAAATTTACACAGTTGTACCATAAGAGTCTGCGAGTGTTCTTAGCTATGTTTTGTGTCGAGGTATCCCCGATAGACATCTAAAATCGATAATCGAAAAATCGGGTTATAGAAGGAGTGGTTCAATTTTAATCAAATTTGATGCACTCATAGACAAAGACATAAGGAGCGATATTCAGAAGTTTCAAGGTTGCAGTTCTTACAATAGTGCATAAAATCAATAATATATATATATATAATGCAAGATGTTTGTGTGTGTGTCTGTTTATCTGTCTGTATGTCCTTTATACAAATTCACAATTTTTAACCGATTCTCAGCGAACTTCACACAAATATTCTATAGGCTGAATCTGAGCTCCAGGATCATGGATTAGTTTTAAAGCTTTCATTACACCCGAGTAACGCCAGGCTATACCGCTAGTCTATCGATAATTCCAATCGTAACTGGGGCCCTCGGTTTGATTAAAAAAGATTCCAATAAACTCATTCAAGGGAACGCTTGTAACCCATGCCTTAACGAAATGCAAAATTTGTTGTCACAAGTACAGCATACACTTTACGAAGGTATTTATCTATGTAAAATGCGTATGAACTTAGATTGTTTTTTGTTTTATTTTATTTTGTTGTTGCAGTTTTAGTGATTTTTTTTTCATAAAAATCTTCTTCTTCTTCTTTTATGTACCCTGTCCATTCAGGACGTAGGCGATCATGGCTTTCCACATCTCCCTGTCCCTGGTGGCTCTTATCCATGCATTCGGTTTTCTTGCAGTTTATTTGTAGTCCTTTCTTGTCACTCTATCCAGGTACCTTCTGTAAGAGGTCTTGTAGTTTCCTTTCTGTGTCTTCTATCAGCACTGTTTCATCTGCGTACTTTATATTGTTTAAATTGTGGACTCCGATGACGAATTCTGGAATAACTTCTAGGGTCCTCAGAATAGTCTCGCTGTATAAGTTGAATAGATCCGCTGAAAAGACGCATCCTTGTCTTACGCCCCTTTCAATCTGACCTTGTTGGGATCGAGAATGAAATCACAGTTGCCAGTCTATTATTGTTATCATTGCTTAAAAAACGGATAATTAAAAGCACATATTTACATAATATATTAAAATAGATTTAAAAAAAACGGGCGGGAGATGAAAATGCGCACACGGTTTGTTGTGGGTCCCGGAAATGGGTCCCGCACAAATAAATGAACAACGACCAGTAATTGAGATAGAAAATAAGTGTATTAACGTAAGGATACAGAATTGAATGAAAGTTATTAGCCTGGGAATGCGGGTTAGTAATATGTATATGTACAAGTCTCTGGAGGTGAAGCCGTAGTATATTGAGTATATTCGCGTCGGAAGCTGACGGGTACTATGTAATAATCTTCTCGATGAGTAGAGTACAGAGCTATTATGAGCTACTGTGTACTGAGTGCTAATCTCTCTCTCTCTCTCTCTCTCTCTCTCTCTCTCTCTCTCTCTCGTGTTCTCTGATTAACTCTGTGAAAACGCGGGTTTCTGTATTTATTGACTCTCCCACTAGAGCAAAATGTGACACAAGGCCTTTTTACGTGGGTCCTCTGGGCCATACCGCCTAGCCAAAAATATCTGTCTAATGTTGCCCAGTCGTGATTCTACCCTTCGGTGGAGCCACTACTGGGTTAATGCTCTCCGCCCAAAGGCAGAGAGCTGACAGTCTCAAACGAATTCACGCGAGAAAACGCGGAATTCTGGTATTTATTTGCTCTCCCACTAGAGCAAAATGCAGGCACAAGGCCTTTTTAAATGTGGGTACTCCGGGTCATATAGCCCAGTCAAAAATTTCTAATTTTGCCCAGTCGTGACTCTACCCTTCGGCGGAGCCACAACTGGGTTAATGCTCTCCGCCCGAAGGCACAGAGCTGACAATGTCAATGGGAACTACCGCGTGAAAACGCGGAATTCTCCAGTCTCGTTTCTATAGCAGTAGTATAAGTATACTCTGAATGAGTCCATCTTTATGAAAAGGTAGAACCCCACAACACGGTTTTTAATACTTCTTGGTCTGCTATTGTGAAACACTTAATAAATACTTCGTTGTTGTTGTTTCATTTTGTTTTCCATACCCCACTTTACAAGGAGTATTTTTTCTATCTTTGCTTTCTTAATGCTATCAGACATAGCAATACAGTTGCAGATAATAATAATAATAATAATAATAATAATAATAATAATAATAATAATAATAAAGACTGTGTTTCGACAAAAATGGCTGACATATATTTCTGGGATATAACTTTTTGTGCGTTGTAGTGCAGTGGATGTCGATTCGGAACGACAAATCGGGGTGCCGAGTTCGAATTCCAGTTGAATTCATTGCATTCACTTACGCACAAATACCCTTGGAAAAGGTATCAATCCGTCTCTTCTCTCCAGTTATGGGTTATATAATAGGACAGAGTGGGTTCTATAGCCTTGGCTGGCAACCAGTCTACCGCAGAAAGAGACATGATCGCCCAAAGCGTGTATCACGTATGGCACTTGACTAACTGAATTTTTGTGTGCTATGATGCAGTGAATATCGGCTTGGAATAGGAAATCGTAGAGCCGAGTTCGAATTCCAGTTGAATTCATTGCATTCACTTGCGTGCAAATATATTTCCGAAAATGTATTAACCTCTCTCTTTTCCTTCCAGCTATGTGTTAAATAGCAAAACAAATTGGGTTTTATAGCTCTGGTTGGCAACCAGTCTATAGCGGAAAGAAATGGCAACCTACTACGGGAAAATCTTCTGCCTTGTCAGTCATATCACGAAAGAGACATGATCACCCAAACGTGTATCACTTGTAAAATGATCAAGAAATAGAGCGTCAATAGGTTAGAGACTTAAATGAAATTTAATACACATACGCACACACACACAAACACACGTATATATATATATGTATATGTGTGTATGTGTGTATGTGTGTGTGTGTGTGTTTCTGTGAAATTCAATTTAAGGATCTAACCTCTTGATGATTGGATGCAATCTACAAAACTTTTAGGACAGATTATAAGTTTTTAATCAGTGCGGTTTTTTTTTTTTGTTTTTTTGTTTTTTGGGGTTTTTTTTTCAGTATTATTTTCGGAGTAACATTTTCCGCGGACATAAAATGGAATGATTATATTAAATCAATTGTTAAGTCTGCTTCTACGAAGGCTGGTTCACTGTGCCGTGCTAGACATTTTTCTCTCCTAAATCTATCTTACACTACATCCTTGCTTTGTTTATTGCTGCCACATTTGGTCTGGTAAAAAAAAAAAAAAAAATGAAGAATCTGCAAAGTTATTCGTTCTGACCTAGAATCTTAGCCTCACTCACTTTCCCACCTCCGTAACTACCATTCCTGTGTATGTGTGTGTTTTTTTTTTCAATAATGATAATTTTTTCTGATTAACTTTCCTCTATGGTTTTCATTTTGCCTCCTCTCCGACAGTCAGATTTTTCATATCATAAGTTAGAACTTCATACAGATTTTAACATATTGTGAAGAATATTTTCTTTTGGTGTAGACAATACTTTGGTATTTTTTTAAAATCAGTAATTGTGCTTAGATAAATTTAAAATACAACATATCGAAAACCAGCCTTCCCCCATCCCTCCTTTTGACCTTGTGCCACACTTTGTTTTTCAAATAAATATTACTTTCCTCTATGGTACCTAGATTTTATATTTTAAGCGTAGGACTAGATTGGTGGTTAGGTCTCGTTCTTTTACAGTTGAAATGGTCAAGTTTAGACGTAAATTCTATGCTAGTAGCTTTTTCTGTCGCACTTCTTAGTTTTGAAAATCTCTTACGGCTCTTTATTTCCCAGGAAACACTGATGTTGAAATATTTAAATACAATGTCAATCGTTATCTTCTGTCTCGTTAAATCGAATTCTTTTATTGTCCTCACTCTTTAAGTGATTTTTCCTCATTATCTGTAATTCTCAGTAAACTCTTGCGCCTTAGTGACTTCATTACCTTGCTTAAGGCAAAATAAATATTTCAGTATAACCATATCTAACTATCAACCTTAAAGATATATCGCTATAAACGGATTGAGAAAGAAAGAAAGAAAGAAAGAAAGAAAAAAAGAAAGAAAGAAAGAAACGTATAGGGTAGATCGTTTGGTCAATATGAACTGTTATAGGCAAGTAACTCAAAGAAAACTCATAACAGTAGATATATCAAAGGAGAATTGAAATGAATTGTCGATAAAGAATAAAAAAAGCACATAAAAGAAGCGTAGATTTTATTTAAAAGAAAACAAGACAAAAGATAAAAATTCCCCCCCAGTGAATGGTTTCTTCCCAGGAATCCAAGGTATAAGCCAAGTTTTGCTTCTCAAACAATGAGAGACGTTCGACCTTTCTATACTCCACCCACAGGCGGAAATTCGACAGGGTCACGTGTTGTTTGCGATGGGCTGACGTACAATGACTTTTTTTTTCAGATGTTTATATTTATATTTGTTTCTCTCTTTTTTTCTTTCAGATTTCTGGGGTTGTCTGTGAAATGTGGAAAAAAGCGTTTAGCTTTAAATTCTTTTCTCCATCTTTGTCGAATCATAGATTCAGTCAGTTAAGTGCCATACGTGAAACACGCTTGGGCGATCATGTCTCGAAAGAGACATGACTGACTGGGCAGAAGATTATCCCGCAGTAGGTTGCCATTGCTTTCTGCGGTAGACTGGTTGCCGACCAAGGCTATAGAACCCAATCTGTCCTGTTATTTAATCCATAACTGGAAGGAAGAGACGGATTAATACCATTCCCAAGGGTATTTGCGCGTAAGTGAATGCAATGGATTCAGCTGGAATTTGAACTCGGCTCCCTGATTTCTCGTTCCGAGCCGATATGCACCACAACGCACATCCTACAATGAATCATAGATTACGCTTAGAAAAAAGCAGACAATCCATGAATAAAGATCTCTGACTTAGTTGTTTGATTCTTTCTTCCTGTTTTTGCCTGTGTATTTTAGCGATGGCGTCCTGAAACAACATCCCAATGATGATGATAAACTTTCTTCTAGGAACGTTACGTGCCGGATGTGGCATAATTGAACCTTTACAAAATTAGTTTCCTTGACTTCTGTGAAGAGTACAACCTTGTTCCAAACATTTCGTCTGGTTTTGGTACTGTTCATTTTATCTTTACAACTGTATCGACACAAAAACATTTGACACAGAAACGCACATCTTAACTGCCCGAATAAAAATCATTCGAAGTCCGAATAATTCTTGATGTTTTTTTGTTCTTGTTTTTGTTTTTGTTTTTTTAATCATATCACCCCGAGCAAGACGGTAACGCCACTGATGCGCAGAGGGCTACGTAAGAGTGAAAAGATTGGAAAAGAGAAAGCCGGAAACCACATCCTAAACAGGGAACAAGGGATGAGCCTCGTCACCTGTTCAATAGACGTGGGTGGAGTGTGAACCGGGCGATAGTTTAGTCTATCTACTCCAATTGAAAAAAAAGAAAAATGAGTAAAAAGATTGAAAAAGAGAAAGCCGGGAACCACATCCTAAACAGGGAACAAGGGATGAGCCTCTTCACCTGTTCAATAGACGTGGGTGGAGTGTGAACCGGGCGATAGTTTATTCTATCTACTCCAATTGAAAAAAAGTAAAAAGATTAGAAAAGAGAAAGCCGGAAACCACATCCTAAACTGGGAACAAGGGATGAGCCTCTTCACTTGTTCAATAGACGTGGGTGGAGTGGGAACCGGGCGATAGTTTATTCTATCTACTCCGATTGAAAAAAAAAAGTAAAACGATTGGAAAAGAGAAAGCCGGAAACCACATCCTAAACAGGGAACACGTGATGAGCCTCTTCACCTGTTCGTAATTAAAGAAATTATTTTAATTTCGTCCAATGGAATTTCTCCTTGGCATATTACACAAAAAAAAGAACATCTTCGATTCTACTTATTTAAAATTACGTTCACTTCATGCAAAGCTATTCTTTTTCTAAAATGTAGCGGAATAAGAACTGCTTCTTTATAATTGCATCGCAGACCGGCTTGTCTTAGCAGTGAATTTTGGAATCTCTTGACACTCTTTGAGCGACATCCTTTTAATATGATGCCAATGAGAACTTTCCTACCTCTTTCGGGTTCTAACCGCATAAAGACGTTTCACACCAGCTTTAGTATAGTGCATGCGGTGGCAGGTGATGAGCTTTCTCGTTGTTGTTATTATTATTATGTCATTTTTCATTATAAATCAATTTCTACTATGGTCGCACTACCTACCATGTCTGCAGGTCGTGGTGTGTTGTTATGGCTCCATTTCATTTTTTTTTTTTTTTCATATCTCCCTAACATCCCTAGCGCTACATAGACAAAGTTCTCCTTAGTGTGTGGGCTGTACTTAACAAGACAATTTTTTGTATATCTCTTAAGCTGGGGTATCCAGGGATTCTTTCACTGCGTTGTTTTATTCCATTTTTTATCATTCCAAGAGCACCCACTATCACTGGAATGATACTTGTTTTCAATTTCCACATTTTTGTCTATTTTCAATTCACATTTTATTATTATTATTATGTCATTTTTCATCATATTTCGATTTCTGCTTTGGTCTCACTACCAACCAAGTCTGCGGGGAGACCTAAGGCAGGTAGTGGCGTGTTGTTATGACTCCATTTCATGTTTTTCTATCATCCCTGTCATCCCTAGCATTACATAGATAAAGTTTTCCTTAGTGTGTGGGCTGTACTTAATAAGACAATTTTTTGTATATCTCTTAAGCTGGGGTTTCCAGGGATTCTTTCAATGTGTTGTTTTGTTCTATTTTTTATCATTCCAAGTGCACCTACTACCACTGGCACGACTCTTGTTTTCAATTTCCACATTTTTCTATTTCAATTTCCAGGTCTTTATATTTTGACAGTTTTTGAAATTCCTTGATTGCTATGTTACAATCCGCTGGACAAGCCATATCAATTAATAGACAAGTTTTCTCCTTCTGGTTTTTAACAATAATGTCTGACCTGTTTGCTTCAATTTTTCTGTCTGTGTAGATGGTGTAATCCAATAGAATGGTTTACATCTTCTATTTCTGTAACCGGTGCTGGGTGATGTTCATACCAGTGTTTGTTTACAGATTTTCCATAGTGTTTGCACATTGTCCAATGTAAATATTGCCCAACTCTATCATAGCGAATTTTTATATTCATTTGGGGTAAGCACAGAACAGCCTGAGATTAGGTGGTCTATTGTTTCTTGGTGTTTATCACAAAACCTGCATTTTGGATCCATATTATTATGCATAATATCTGCCTGAAAGTTTCTAGTGAAAAGACTTTGGTCTTGTGCTGCAAGAATAAAGCCTTCAGTTTCAGACTTTAATCCAGATGCACGTAAGCATCAATGAGTATTAACTTTATCAACATTGGATTTATTGGCACGTTCTGGATATTGGCCATGCAGAGGTTTGTCTTGCCAGCGCTGTTTCATCTGTTCAAGAGCTTTATCTTTGGCTTTCATTTTCATATTTTTTGCTGCAATAGTTGGTTCTTGGCTTCTGTTATGCTTTTCTACAGAATCTACTAACTGTAAATCTTGTTTGTATTTACTGCATTCTTTTATTATTGAATATTTTTTCTTTCTTCATGTTGCCTTACTAATTGTATCATCCAATCCTTTGTTGTTTCTATGTATGTTAGTAAGCCAATAGTTGTTGTCTTGTATGAAAATTCCAGCTGAATAAGACCTCGTCCACCTTCTTTACGGGGTATGTATAGACGGTCTACATCAGCCTTTGGATGATGCATCTTATGCTTAGAAAGAAGCTTTCTTGTTTTAGAATCCATTCGCCTGATGTCGTTTAGAGTCCAGTTTAAGATATTGAAACTATATTGGACAACTGGGATTGCAAGGCTATTAATGGTCATATTTCTGTTCTGAGAATTCAATTCCAGTTTTTAATATCATTCGTAGCCTTCTATAGTACTCTTTACGCACTATTTCTTCTCATTTTTTATGGTGAATGTTTTCACTCTCATTTACACCTAGGTATTTATAAGGTTCTTCTGGTTTCAATTCTTTTATTGTTACAGCAGGGTCTAAGCTAATTGAGGATGTTTCTTGTATTGAAACACGTAAAACTGTAACTTTAGCACATTTATTCAAATTGAATTTCATTCTAATGTCTTCGCTGAAGCATTTTACAGTTTGCAGAAAACCTTCCAGCTTATTATCATTCTTAGCATATAACTTTAAGTCATCCATGTAAAATAGATGTCTTATTTTCTTTTGGTCTATTTTATAACCACATTCTGTCTTATTAAGTTGACTGGTTAGTGCTATTAATGATATGCAGAATAATAAGGGAGACAAAGTATCACCTTGAAATATACCTCTTTTGATGTTTATATCATCAGACTTATAGGTTACATTTATATGATTGAGGTAAAGGGTTGTTTTCCATATAGACATGCACTGTTTGATGAAATTGATGACGGGTGATATCTTGTATATATATAAAGTCTTTAAAATCCAGGAATGTGGCACACTATCGAATGCCGTACTTATATCTTGAATTTATCCAGGAAGTCCTAAGATTTTTCTTTGTGCTGTAGCAGTTTTCCAGGATCATTTTGTTAATAAGCAATTGGTCTTTACATCCATCACAGCCACGTTTCCACCCTTTTTGTTCAAGCGGTAACATGTTATTTCTTTCTAAGAATAAATATATCTGTTTTGTTAAAATAGATGTTAATAGTTTATATGTTGTCGGAAGGCATGTAATTGGTCAGTAGTTTTTCGGGTTGTTTGTGTCACCATTCTTGGGTAGAAGAAATGTAATTCCTTTGGTCATCCATGCAGGAATTTTAGTGGGAGCTTCAACCATTTCTTGAATTTCTTTGCCTGATTTTTATGTGCTGTATTTAAATAATATAGCCAAAAGTTAGGAATTTTATCTATACCTGGGAATTTCTGATTGTGTGCTTTTTTAGTGCAAATTTAACATCCTCTTCTGTATTTCCAGCCCATGTCTGTTCTGGTTTATTTTTGATTCGTTCTATCTCTTGTGCAATCTAATCTACTTCTTTGTTATGTTCTTTAGGGCAAGCCCATATCTTTTCCCAGAACTGGGGGGGACTGTCACTTCAATTCTGTTTTTACCTATTTCCCTGTAAAATTTCTTTGCATCGGTTTGAAAAATCTTGTTTTGTTTTTTCTGTTATTATTATTATTATTATTATTATTATTATTATTATTATTATTATTTGTTTAAAAACAAGCCAGAAAAAAATTCTGAAAATAGTACACGAATGAGGAATAAGTCTCTTGCTTGAGAATAAACCAGCAAATATTTTATATATGACATAAATGAATATTTCCAGAAGGCATAAAATTTGATTTCAAGAAAATAAATGCGCGTCAAACAATTCTTAAGAAACGACAGCCTTCGTGTTTAGTCTGTAGACAGACGAATTTTTTTTTTGTAAATAAATATTTATAAATATTACTGACTTATATCTTGAATTTATCAAAGATTTTCAGCAGCTTCCTTTAATTCGCATTGTACTGTTGTATTTGCATTTGTCTTTTCCGATAAATGTATAGACACGTGTGTCTATTTGATATTAATTGCTGCCACAGTCGAAATTTCAATTACTTATTTATTTATTTTAATTCCTTTGTTTGCATCAAAGAATGCAACAACTTTTGTTTTCTCTAAGCGCAGTTGTCTGAAAAGGAAATCTGCAGTTCTGTATTGAACAGCCATTTGATCGTAAAATGGGGGAAATTAATCAAATCATTCTTTAAAACAAGTCTGTCCAGCTCTTCAGAACTGAACCTGTTTCTCGTAAATCATTCGAAAATAAAAATGTATACGTTTGCTCATTGTAATTACTTATGGCGACATTGTTATTCAATATATATATACGCGGAGATATTTAAACAGTTCGTGGACGGCCGGTTGCCAAAATAAAAAGTATAATTTTTTCTTAGATTCTTTTTAGAGACGTGGCAAAAAATACCTACAATTTTAATCAGATTCACAGACAATTAGATTTAATCACAAAACCTATTTTAAGAAAAGATTCACCAATTCTTTTACAATACAAGTTTAAAGTATTAAAACCGAGAACTTTCGTTTCGATCTTTTCCACAAATCACGTATTAATAGAAATATTGGGGGAGACTCTCAGGTGAACAGACAACACTATGTAATTCATATATATATATATATATATATATATATATATATACTATAGTCGTCCGCAGACAGATCTGTTTCGCAGCTCATCAGTACGGTTAGACTCCGATCGCATCGGCCTCAGTCGGCGATTCTACCCCTAGGCCACGAGCGTCCGATAGAAGAAGGCAGACTTTTTAGCGCGTATAAACATGCCCAATATATATATATCGACGTGGGTTAAGAAGCATGCTTTTGTGGATATTCTGCATATCTCTTACCCATCAATTGAGCACTCTGGAGAAATAGTAAATTTTCAAAACATTACCTACTCACCGCTAAAACTTTGTTTCTATTAAGGTTTGGTCTTTTAACATCATGCTATGCTATACTATAGTCATGCTATACTAATGAATAAATTTATTCAATAAAATCACCATTGGTTTCATACATCCTTGTATATATATATATATCGACGTGGTATAAAAGTTACGAAGCTTATCTTCATAGATATCGTCCATATATATATATCTTCTTTTTCATGCGACGTGTTCTTTCAGGACGTAAGCGATCATGGACTTCCACTTGGCTGTGTCTCTTGTGGCACACAATATTTTTTTCTTGGTGTCTCTAAACCCCAATCCGCTATACATTTTCTCAGACCTAACAAGTACGTCTTTCTTTATCGGACTTGAGAGTATTCATTTCTCTCGACTACCCCTCCTCATTACGTATCCCAGCAGGAACCTCATTTGTCTCTTCCTGATATTTAGTATGAGTTTTCCTCTCGTTTGCATCCTTTCCAACACTTCATTGTTGCACACGTGCTCCATCTATGATATCCTCAGCATCCTTCTGTAAAACCACACCCACCCACACCCACCCACATACACACACACACACACACACACCCCCCCCCCACAAACATATATATACACATTATATATATATATATATATATATATAATGTGTATATATATATATATATATATAAACAATATATATATATATATATATATATATATATATATATATATATATATTACGGAAATTAACGAAGATTAACGAAATGGTATTTAGGCAACCGACAATTTGAAATGATTTGTTTGAACATTATTTTTTATTTAAGCAGATATTCTGTTTATAATCAAACAGCATTATATATTTACTTCTACCTGCCTGATTATTTACGATAAATCTTTTTTACGAAAATGTGGTCGAGAGGTCTAAGACGCGCCAGATCAATTGGTGGCTTCCCCTATGTGGATAGGGGTCGCAGGTTCGAATCCTGTCGAATGACTTACATTTTTGTAACAAAAATTTATCGTAAATAATCAGGCCGGTAGAAATAAATATATAATACTGTTCGATTATACACTGAATATCTACTTAAATACGAGTATCGATCAAAAATAATGTTCAAACAAATCATTATATTTATATATATATATTCTAGCATCATTTTAGCAGTAGGAGAAAAAATCTATTTTCTTTTGTTTTGTGTAAACGTGATTTGATGTTTTGTGTGATATTGTAAACAAAATTGCGTTTGTTTTAGCTTCAAAATTACGGGGTAAAATGTTTACATTTTTGTTGACTAAATGAATTTAACATAAAAATAAAAAAATTATTTTGTTTTACTGAAATTAGATGTTTTGTGTGACATTGTAAACAACATTGCGTTTGTTTTGGTTTCAAAATTACAGGGGAAAATATTTACATTTTTTGTTGACTAAATGAATTTAACATAAAAATAAAAATTATTTATTTTGTTTTACTGAAATTAGGAATATAAAAAATATTACGCTCTCAGTTAAGAAATTTTCGAAGAATTTTTAAAAATGTAGACATTTAATTTTAGAGGAAACAGTTACATTAATGCCACACAAATTATAGACAATGTTTTTGCTTTTTTTTTTACGTATTTTGTTTTTGTTTGAAAAAATACTTTTTTTAAAATATTTTTTTGTTTCAAAATTAAAGGGAAAAATATTCACATTTTTTGTTGACCAAAATGAGCTTTTAAAACGTCGGAATAAAAATTAAATATAAAAACTCATTTTCTTTTAATAAAAAAATATTTTAGTCGTGTTTGACACGTGTGATTTGATGTCTGTGGAGTAATTCAGCAACCATCTTAGATCGTAGATGTTTTACGGAGCAAATCGGCTTCACTGGCCAAAAATTCGAAAGGGAAAATTGCTGAACTTAAACTCAAAAGTATGTGTCGACCTGGCTTCCCTGTAGATATGTGTCCCTAGAGAGTTTGAATGGCGTAGCTTAAAAAATGTAGGCGTGCATAGGGAACAGTCACATACAGACTCACAGATTGCTTTATGTATATATATCAATTTAAATATATTTTTTATGCTAGAGAACTTGGATATTGCAATGAGAGTTGTACTTTTTATGTTAGGGGACATAATGAGGAAAAACTATAAATAGAAAACAACCGGTGCATTTAAGACTTCCGTAGATTAGAGAAAATGGTGAAAACCTAACTAGGTAAATTTCTTCTGACTTGCAGAAATGCTATTTTTTGACGAAATGCATGTTGTGTTTGATACTAAAACTGTTTTAGCCTCAAGTCGTAAGGACTTTCTGCCCCTTCATCAAATAAATTCTGTAATTTAAGAATATAATTGTGGCTGCAGTGCCAGTTACATGGGCAGAACCACTAAAAGAATCAAACAGCACGTTCCACTGAAAATCAGGAACCATTCCTGGAAACAAAATGAATTTGTCCATAATACGTACGGTTCATCAATTTGGGAACACTTTTTAAAAAATAGAAGGTGTGCCATGGACTTTGATGTGAATTGGTTTTCGTGTTGACCAATTCACATTCACTTTTTCATTTGAAGATGCTGGAGTCAGATCTTCCAGACCATCGTTGTGTTCCGTTTTACCAGTGCAGCTTCCACTTCGGATTTTAATATTTCCGGTCCGTCAGTATCTATGTGTAATGTCGATTGCTCTCTCTTGTCGTGGAAGTATATCTTATATATTCTTCCCATCACTGACGTATTTCCTCTTTCTCTCATATGAGCGTTCATTTTTTTTATTTTATACATCCTGTTGAAGAGCGTGTTCTTCAGCCTGTTAGTTTCCTTATTTTTCTGCATGTCTCCTTTATTAGTTGTGCTTAATCTCTTTATGCCCATTTTTTGTTGAGTCATCCCCCTTCAGCCTGTCTACACTTGCTCATTATTTCCTTGTGTAGTTTTCTGTATTTCGTTCCATGTCTTGGCATTGCTTTCTGTTCCTTTTGTTTCCTTTTCTACGTCCATTTTTCTTTTAGGACAATGTTGTTTACTAATGTCACTAACGATTCTCTTAGTGCGTCCAATTTCAAGTTTCAATTTCCAATTTGTTCCTCATATTTGCTTTTCACACTGTGTATTTTTCCTGCAGGTTGAGGTCATTCAGAAGTTTGTTGCATTGCAGTCTGGTTACTCGACTACGTTTCTTCAGTCGCCGAAGTTTCATCCTTAATTTACAAATGGCTGGGAGGTGATCGCTTCCAGAGTGGGCACTTTGCAATGAACAACTGCATTCCTGAATCTCCTATTAATGGTTACGTAATCAATTTAGTTTTTCGTGTCACCTTCCTAGGCATCTTCATGTCTATAATCGTATTGGGTGTTCTTGAAACCAGGTTGTTTGCTATTACCTGGTCATTTGCTGTGCATCATTGGACTTGTTATTCACCTCGGTCATTCTGGTTTCCTAATCCAAAATTACCAATTGTTACTCCTTCCTCTCCTTACTTTCCTCGCCATTCAAGTCCCTCATGTTAATTCTAATTTCTTGGGATTTACACTAGGCCTTGGTATTGTCAAGTATGGAGTAGAAAGATTCCATTTCCTTCTCAGTGATTTGCGTTGTCGGTGCATAGACTATTACAATCGCTATGTTGAAAGACTTCCTTTTCAGTTTGATCAAGATAACTTTTTCGGATATCTGGCAGTATCCCAGAACACATTTCTTAATTTTTTTTGTCCAGTGTTTTCATTATATTTACCACCTGTGTATATGATTCTTTGGTTGTCACTGACAAACGATCTCTCTTTTGGTCATCTCATTTCGCATATTCGTTAAATGCCGGTATTCAATCTGCTCATCTTCTGCTTGACATTCTTCAGTTTTCCACAGTTTTTCAGCGTTCTGAAATTCCATATTCCTGTAGTAATTTGTTGATTGGTGTTAACAGCCGCATGATAATGGTACGGTAACACCTGTTGCTCATGTCGTTCCTCCCCTGCTGCCAATGTCGGTCCTTATCGGGCCAGCAGTTAATTCATTTCGACTTAACCATCTTCACGCCATTGGGTTTTATGTACCGACTAGCAGTATAGCCCGGCGTTGCTCGGGTGTAATAAAAGCTTTAAAATAATCTATGGTCCTGGAGAACAAACTCAGCCTAAAGAATATTTGTGTGAAGTTTAATGAAAATTGTATAAAAATTGTGGATTTGTATAAAGACATACAGTCAGATAAACAGATACACACACAAACATCTTGCCTTTTATATATATATATATATATATATATATATATATATATATATATATATATATATATTATCGATTTTGTGAAATTTTGTAAGAACTGCAACCTTGAAACTTCTGAATATCGTTTCTTATGTCTTCGTCTATGAGTGTATCAAATTTGATTAAAATCGGACCACTCCTTCTATAACTCGATTTTTTCGATTATCGATTTTCGATATTTATCGGGGGTACCTCGACACAAAACCTAGCTAAAAACACTCGGAGACGCTTAAAGTACAACTTTGAGGATTTTCAATAAAATCGGTTCAGCCGTTTCGGAGTCTATAGGTAACGGACACACACATAAAGTTCCATATATGAATAATAGATTTGTCAAGGCCATGATTGTTTTTGAGAATGAGAGTAAAGTGGTTTCCCATTGCCTTCACCACGGTGATTTATCGAGTTAGTTGGCCGTTGACTCCTTGAGAGTTCTTCCGCTTTTTTTATTTAGGTCTGTTTTGCGCCTAAGTTTGTAAAATAAATCGACTTCCCGAATATAAGCGCCGTACTAGACTTGCACTTGTACTCGAGGAAAGCCCACCAGAAGAATCCTTCACTACATCATTAGCATTAAGATATTTATAGAAATGTCACGAGGAAGTTATATATATGTACTAGCTGTATAGCCCGGCGTTGCTCGGGCTTGTTAGTGGTTATGTTGAGGGCAAGTTCAAGTGCTTAAATTATTTACATTATTCGGACTATTGTCTTCATCTTTGTTGACATTTGTACAACATTTTGACTGTTGTACTCTCCGGCCTTTTTCAGCTGCTAGAAATTTCGAACCGAACTCTTTATTACCATCACTGGGGTATACGAACTCCATTCCTTGCGTAGTAATGTCTTGATTAGAAGTAAGAGTTATCTCCCTCTAACCCTGAAAGTTACTTGTTCACCACTGCTGTAGCCTGGTATTGAACTCACAACTCTAAGAGTCAAGTCAGAAACTAACCAACATCTATATCCACTGGGTTATGTGTCCGAAACGTCGTACAAATGGCAACCAGGATGAGGACAATAGTCCGAATAATGTGAATACTGTAAAAACTACTTAATCTCAGAAATATAGACAAATATTCAAGTGCTTATTCTAAAAGCTTCCAATATGAGGTTTGCTGTGACGCACAAGTTAAGAATTGCAAAGTAAGTATTGGTTTTTGTTGTATTTGTAAAAAAGGATTCATGTTTGGTCAATTTTGGCAATAAACAGGAATGATATATGTACAATTGGAAGAACGGGGACGGGTGTTACGCGAGCCTAAAAATTGATGCGATGACGTTGATGCAGAAAAAGTAGAATCATTGTCCCCGCAACGCCGGAGGGGTTAGCACCTTAGAGAAGACGTGAAATTGTGGTGGCATATGACAAGGTTACAAAAAAAAAGAATTTTGTTAGAATCCAAAAATGTAACGATCGCAAAAATCAAAATTTTCTATTAATTTTTGCCGTACCCTGTGTGTCAACTGAAATTTTTATGTGCATATCAAGGCATCAGATCTTGATCTACCAGTGACTCGATTTTGGTTGAGTTTGGGTGAAGCATCTTTGAGAAATGCATAAAAGTGCGCAAAAGTCCATACGAAATTCTGTTTGTCGTGAATTTAAAATTGATTTTAAATAGGGTGCTAAAATCCCGGTCTCACTTACAAAGTCATGGAGGCGGGTAGCCGGTTTAGTCACCTACAGTCCAAAATAAAAAAATTAAAAGAAATTTAAATTTGTATACGTTCCTGTGTCGAGAAATAGAGGGATTGGGTTAGACTTCTCTAGCTGTAGTGGATGGATTTATATGAACATGTGAGTAGGGCGGTGGTGGATGAGAGAATGTGATTATTAAGTTGCTACTTACTATAAGTACGAATAAACACTTTTACGCAGAGAATCTAGCTTCAAATTTCGACATATATTTACTGAGTTAAGTGAAATTAAAATTAAACTTTAAAATTGGCAAAGTAGATAATTCACCTTTTTCCTTCAGTTAGTTTCCATTAACGGCTAGAAACTGGATTAGCTAAAAGGAAATTTATACATATAGGAGGGTGAAATGTGGTATATACATATATATATATATATATATATATATATATATATATATACGCAATTTATTATATATATTATATTATTTATATATTATATATCGCAAGAGCGTGAAACCTAGGGTTACAAACTCACACCTCCTTTAATCAATGAATTTGGGGTTCTCAGGTCATCTGCGGACAAAGCTGAATGCTTTGCTCGCAGATTCTCATCCAACTCCACATTTGTCTCATCTGGAGTACACTCACCCGACTTCCCTATTAGAACTGAGGCCAAACTGCACGACGTATATATTACACCGACAGTAGTATCCCGAGTAATTTCAAAACTTTAACCCCCATAAGGCGAGCGGTGGTGATGGAATCCCGGTGGGAGTCCTTAAGAGGTATGCTCCTGAACTCTCCCCTGTCCTCTCTAAACTGTAGAACTACTGCCTTTCTGCTTCCTGTTTTCCTGCATGCTGGAAATTCTCTTCAGTCGTTCCTGTATTTAAAAACTGTGGTGAACCCTCGGACCCATCCAACTCTCGCCCTATCAGTCTTCTACCAATATTCGGGAAAGTGTTCGAGGCCATAATTAATGCTGAAATACTTCAACATCTTAATGCCCACAAACTATTCTCTGACAGGCAATATGGCTTCCGCTTTGCCAGGTCCACGGCCGACATGCTACCGACCGTTACGGAGTACATGCTCCAGACCCTTGATGTATCAGGCGAGGCTCGTGCTGTTTCTCTGAACATCTCCAAGGCTTTTGACAGGGTTTGGGACTCTGGCCTTCTACACAAACTACGGGGTTACGGTATTACCGGACGCTTGCTTGATCTAATCCAATTTTTTTTCTTTTTTAAATAACCGCAAACTGAAGGTCGTTTTGAATGGGCATGACTCTTCATCCTACAGCACAAATGCTGGTGTCCCACAGGGAGCTCTATCCTGGGCCCGGCGCTCTTCATTATTTTCATCAACGACCTCTCAGATGATACCAAGTGCCAAGTAGGCATCTACGCAGATGACACCACAATTTACTCCCGCATCAGTAAGAAACCCGTCTTGGCAGACAAACATAATCTCGCTGCTGACCTGCTGACCGGGATCTACACTCTGTGGTGAATTGGGGCATGAAGTGGCCTGTCAATTTCAATGCGTCTAAGACCAAGCTGTTGTCTGTCAATCATCACAGGCAACCTCTCCTGCCTCCCATAAGCATGGACCAAACGATTCTCCCGGAGAGCAATACACTGCGCCTCCTCGGCCTTACCATCTCTTCTGATCTCAAATGGAACCACTACATCGAATCACTGGTGCCTCCTCAACAAGTATTTACTCGTGCAACCAGATTGGCAACTGGGTCCCACCCATTCACAGTTAGGTTAGCCAAATGCAGATGACAATTCTACTCCTGCAGCTTCTTCTCTAGCACTTCCCGCCTGTGGAACTTGATCCCATATTCTTGCTTTCCTGACGGCTACAACCTCCAAGAATTTAAATGCAATGTCAATACTCATCTATTAACCACTTGACTTTAGCTCTTTCACCACCCCGTATATTCTTTCCTTTCTCTCTACCCTTGAAACTGTCATCACACCTGCATTCTCATCTTTCTATTGCTCCTTTCTAACTGGTTCGTCTTCCTCTTCACTCTCTACTAATTAATCTTTTTACACTTATGTAGCCCCCTGCACATCAGTGGCATTTCCGCTTTGCTCGAGGAAAACGATTTAAAAAAAATCTATATGAATAATGAATTAGAACACGTTCAGCCACTGGCATGTGTACATGGTACATAACACGCTAAAAGTCTACCTTCTTCTACCAAGCGCTCATAGCTCAGAGGTAGAATCGCCGACTGACGCCAAATCGGTCGTGTTTCAATCCTGGCTAAAAAGCAATCGGATGTCTAACCGTGCTGATGAGCTGTGATAAAGCAAAATAGATCTATCTGCGGTTGACTATATATATCATATTTTAGGATATGTACAAATACAATCTACTACAAAGTGTACATTTTTATTCGACATAAAAAATACAATGTCTCATCAGGTAGTAAACACTTTTTTTTTCTCTTAATAAAGAAATGCGCCTTCCCTCGCATCTTTCGTATGAAGACGTCAGTCTTTAGGACAAACTTTTGAAATTACTCCTGTTTGTTTTGGGATAGTAATATTTTTCAGCTAAATATCAAAATTCACTTTATCTATGTTCAAATTTATATTAATGGCAAAAGTGCTCAACTTTATATAAGAGCAG